>MU179926.1:6188533-6466033 GCA_016808195.1 Cytospora chrysosperma | reverse complement strand
TCTGGAGGCCATTGCTAGGCGTCCCACTGACGCAAACCGCCTGGGCGGCCGCGCTCGTGAGGGTTGGAACCTGCTATGAATCCCCCGTGACCGAGACTCCTGGTCTACAAGGCTGTTTAGAGGACCACGCAACAGGAACCGTTCAAAATACGGGACCCGCCTGCGGGCGCCACGACCGTAAGGCCGCGTGCCGCAGGCGCAAAGTTTGGAAAAGGCAGGCCCAGCAAGCTGGAACACCACCGCCCCCGAGTTTTATCAGCCAAGCTGCTGCTACTGTGCACTACCCAGATTCTCATCACTACCAACAATTACGCACCTGGAGGTGCAACCAGCAGAGCCCATTGGATCACATCGCAGTGAGAGGTGGGGAAGACTGGAAGGGGATGAGCTGTACCCGCGCGGCAATCACTTGGGAAGCAGTGCATCTCACAACAGAAGGCTTTACGCCCAGGAACGAGGTGCCCAGCAAGCTGGACAACCCCCCCTGAGTCGCCGGAGGTAAAGGCCACAGGGGCGTTACTCAGGCGCGGTTCAGTGGTGAACTTTTTTTTGCGCCCTTTCAATCGCCCCTCTCATAGTCCCTCCGACATTGGTTTACCCCACAGCACGCTGCGGTGGGCTCTGGTGCACGTTTGCACATGCCGAAAAATTCATTTGTATGGGGAATCGAAAAAATCGACTCACGGCCACCAAACTCATCTCCCGGCACGCACGCACCAGAGCAAGACCGCCTCGGATTGCGTGCACAAAGGCACGAAACCGACCGAGGCGGCTGGGAAGGCGGCGGCATTACTGCTGCAGCAGTGTGCCAGGCGTGCCGTTACAGTGGGTGCAGGCGCTGTTGTGCCTGTATGCCCACTGCAGCTGCGTTGCTCTCGCACACTTTTTTTCTTCCCTCTCATAGTCCCTCCGACATTGGTTTACCCCACAGCACGCTGCGGTGGGCTCTGGTGCACGTTTGCGCATGCCGACAAATTCATTTGTATGGGGAATCGAAAAAATCGACTCACGGCCACCAAACTCATCTCCCGGCACGCACGCACCAGCGGCACTTCGCCTCCGGCTTATCCCCGCCACCACGCCCGCCAACCACGCGTGCACGCCAGGTGGCCAGGAAAAAAGCTAGGGTAAGTATACTTTCGAAAGTCTAGGGTAAGTATACTTTTGCATCGCACCCAGAACGGCCGCCACGCACGCTGCCCCGGCCAACCCAACCATGCATCCGGCTATTTCGGGTGCGCTCTTTCATATGGGACCGGTCTCGTGCCGCCAGCTGGAGAATTCGTCGCGTTTCCCCAAGATCGGGCCAAATGTATATAAAACACCAAAATATCCAACACAAACCATACAGAACAGACAGCAACCTTCTAGGATTCCTATGCTGGCCAGTCGGCAACGTCGAAAGCGCTGCACAGACGTTCTTTCTGGCGTGCCCCGGCCGCTGGCTGCGAAGTTGAGCTCCCCGACCTATCCGTCGGATTTTTTCACGGCCGTTTTTCGGGGCCTTGCCGGCGGCGGCGGGGTCTGGCCGTCTGCCACACACATCACAGGGCACCCAGAAAGCTAGGGTAAGTATACTTTTGAGGTCTAGGGTAAGTATACTTTTTGGGTGGCAGAAAAAAAGCTAGGGTAAGTATACTTTTTGGCGGGCAGAAAAAAGCTAGGGTAAGTATACTTTGGAAGTCTAGGGTAAGTATACTTTTTCGTGCCGCCCACTTCGAGCCGTCCCAGCCGGCAGCAGCGACGTCCCGAGACGCTACACAGCGCAGACGCGTCAAAAACACCCCCGCCTAAAGTCAGGAGCTCCAGCACGGCCGATTTGGCGGATCACGAGTATACTTACCCTATCTTCAAAAAAAGTCTAGGGTAAGTATACTTTTTGGCTGGCAGAAAAAAAGCTAGGGTAAGTATACTTTTTGGCGGGCGGAAAAAAGGCTAGGGTAAGTATACTTTCCGGTGGGCGGGAAAAGTCTAGGGTAAGTATACTTTCCGGTGGGCGGGAAAAAGCTAGGGTAACTATACTTTTAGAAAGCTAGGGTAAGTATGCTCGTGCAGAGCCACTGTCGCCGCCGCCAGCCAGCTACTGTACTGACGGCCCGGGGCGACCACGTTGTGATGCAGACCTCACCGTCACCATCCCCAACGAGAAAGGCTAGGGTAAGTATACTCGCGCGAGGCCGGATCTGCACCAAGGCAAACCGCAGCTGGAAAGTATACTTACCTTATCTTTTTTCTCCTACCCAAAACAAAAATAGGGTAAGTATAATAGCTTCTTATAATAAGTTAAGTAAAATATAATATAGATCTTTCTTTATTATTATAATTTAAGGGAATATTATAAGCTAAAGCTTTTACTTCTTTTATACTCTAATATACTATAAGCGCTATAACTACTTTATAGTAGGTTAATATCTATTTAACGCTTTACTTTTATAACTTTAAAACCTCTTTCTTATAGAAGATTTATTATAATTTAAGAGAGAGGGCGTTAAGGGTACTTATCTAGGTAACGTTAAGAGGACTAATAGCACTAGAGTATAGAACCTTCCTATTAGCAGGATAACTTAACGTTAGAGTTACAGTTACTGGATATATTAAGTATTATATATCTAATATATCGGCGGACTGGATATATTATATATTATATATCTAATATATTACTTAACTAAAGAGCTAGATATATAAGGATATAGTTATTACTACCTAGATAGCATTTTATAATTACTCTTTAGTGTAAAAGGCTGGCCTTTAAGTAGTCACTATAAGGGGGTCTATTACTATCTATAATCTTCTATAAGGGAAGAGGTTGTAAAGTGTGAAGGGAAGGCGATAAGCAGAGACTGAACTGCTCGGGGGTAGTTGTAGCGCTCGTAGCGCGTTATAGCGTAAGGGCTTCGGCCTGTGCGCTAAAGCCACCTGTAGGCCTTAGCCTATAACATTTAGTTATTAATTTAAGTATTATTTATTAATAGGATTTATATCCTCCTAATTACTTATAAGGCGAATAATATTGTATAGAACTATATTATCACCGGGGCTTTATAGTATTATCAAGGGTTAGGGTCCTAAAGGGACCCGCCTGCGAATCGTATCTATCTCTTCGGAGAGGCACGACGAAGTCTATAACTTAGCTTACTAAGTTTCAGTCTAAATATAAAGAGAGACCTATATTATGCCTTACCTAACCTCTTATACGGAAACCGTTATACGTACGATCGTGCGGAAAGCCTAACTAATATAGTCCGATTTTGCATACTTGCCTAGTGTCACGGCGTGGCGGGGCTACATAGGTCACCCAGCCCTAACCCTAAGAGTTAGGTCACGTGACTGCTAACTGGTAGCCCCACCTGCACCTTAGGCTTTAAGGACTTCGAACAGGCCTACGATTCTATTTCCTTTTCTTCCCTTTCCCTTCGATAGCGACGATTCGATTGATATTCACAAATATACCTGATTTAAGAGCCTTGCCTCTGTTATGTCTCGTACCGTGACACCTAGCATTAAATCTTGCATAAGCACGTTTAAAGCAATAACCCATCCAAGTCCGGAAGTGGGTCAGCTTGTCCCCAGTAGATATTGTTGCCCTTCGTGCTACTTGCATACTCCCATGTATGCCAAAGTCCTTGGCGAAAAGACCACCCATCTTGCGTGTAACGTATAGTATTGCAAGCTCCAGCCACTTGCTGTACTACAACGGAGTGAATCGGCACTGGTGGGTCACTGGATGTGAACTCCTGACAAAGGGAATGTACATCGGCCCGATTGTCGTTGTATGCGTCCCCGTCGCCAATTAGGATGATTTGAAGGTCTGCAAAGATCAGCCCAGTGCTGATTGTTGCCTCTTTGATTTTCCGAAGACAAGCGACATATGCTTCCGACCCAGAGTTCTGTTCGTACTTCAACGCATTCTCATGGTCTGCCCAAGAACTCCCGAAGTCGGACTTCACTCTTGCATCTGGCCCATGCACAACAGTCATGACATACGTCTTGCAAGTCGCTTGCTTAAGGTAGTTGAGCAGATGGGCGTAAAATCTTTTAACGCCTCCTGTGAGGTCACTTGAAGACACACTCCCGCTGAGATCCACACAAATGGCGACCGTACGGACCCAGCGTTTACCAATCTGCTGTACCTTCCTAGCGAGTTCGTCGTCGACGGCCATCTTCTCCCGTCGAAGTATCTCCAACTCTTGCTGGATTGCTTTGTTCTCCTCTTCAAGGCGGACAACTTTAGCCCCTTCAGTCTGACGGGCGATGAGGGCGTCCCTGTGTGATTCCTCTAGAACAGACTTGAGCTCCTCATTCTCTTTCATGAGTATTTCATTGGACGTCGTCAGTCCCTTAAGCTCCGCTTTCTTCGCAGTGATATCACGTTGCAGCGATTCCGTCTCCTCCTTCGCAGCTTTCTTGACGTCTTCCAGCTCGGCAATTTTCCTTTTGACAACATCACTAAGGGTGTTCGCTGTCTGGACGGTCTCGGTCAATTTTGTTGTGGTCGAGGTATTCGAGTCGAGCATCTTGTCACGCTGCTTTTGGACTTGTCGAAGAGATTGTCCCAAGGTTGCATTGCTTGACCGTTGCGACTTGAGGTCTTTCTCGACACCGTCGAGTTTCTGCCGCAGGTCTGCCTCTGATTGCGTCTTTTGAGCCAGCTGGGTCTTTACAGCATCGAGTTGAGCTTCCAAATCCCCGATAGTGTTGGTGCATCGCTTAGTATATTCCTCGATATCGGCGTCATGTTTATGGCCCATGTTCCTTAACTCGTCGATGCTGTCGTTAAGGATTGCAACAGTCTCTTGCAGCCTAGCACTCATCGTCTCATTCTCCTGCGCCCCGATCTTGGTCTCGTCCAGCTCCTCTTGGAGCTGCTGAAGTTGTTGCGCCAAATCCTCCCTTTCTTGCATAGATGCCACAAGATTTTTAGACAGTGTTTGGGATTTCTGCCTTTCTTCCATTGACAACTTCATGAAATGGATGACCTCGCTCTCCAACTTCTCGATCTCATAATCTGCAGAAGCTGCACCAACCACCTTTCCATTAGCCTTCATCCCGTCGTTTTCATGCTGGACATGCTCATCAATCATCATGGCACGTGTTGCTGAGGCTGCGCTTCCTGGGTGTTGGGGTGCGAGATGAGAGTCGGTAGGCTGTGAGCCAGACTCTGGATGTGTCGTGGACCGAGTAGTCTGTAGTTGGTCACAGCTTTGCGTTGCAACACCCAAGGTTGCGGAAAGACTTTTGCCTTTTCCAGCGAATGGTCTGCGGCTTGAAATCCCGTTGGGTGCCATGCTTGGACTATCAGAAGTTGAGAGGCGAGATGATATGGATGGCAGTACAGTGATAAGCAATTGAGCCTGAAATGGTTTGATGTCGGAGTGAATAAGTATGGGATGAGGTCGACAGCTCAGAGATAAAACTGACTGCCGCTGGGATAGTGTGGCTCAATGGAGAAGACGATTGCGAGGTGGTTGGACAAGCATAAGATGAAGTCTGGCACATTCAATACTGCTTGGGCTTTTAAGGCAATCAGATCACATTTGGGCATTGACTCGATGAGAAAGACTATTTGTTCAGAAGACGATGTGACGTTCACGCCCAGCTCAGGAAGTATATCCAGCGAATGAAATTGGGACAACGGATCATGCAGGAGGCCTACCACAATACAAGGCAAGAGGCCTACCACAACTCCTCATTACCCCTCAAGGATTTGATCCGGGAATAGTCGGCGAGAAGCAAGTCCTGTTTGGCTACTTACTCGTATGCGTGTAGTTTTCAATAAAGAGGCGAACATTTTAGATGTCCTCCAGACTCTCGACCATGTTCCAGTCTCCTCATGGTATTGCCGTGCGTTCATGATCAGACAGGAAAGAGTGCTAGTCTCATGCATCTTTCATCTTTTTAATAAAGAAGAATAGCATCTTTACTCAATTCCGAGCTTCTTCATGACCCGCCGGAATATCAGTCAACCTCAAATGGACGCCTCGAAGGATGAAGAGTACGTGGCTACAATCCTCGGCTTCAGCAACACCATCCGTGCCAGATTACTTTTGCAAGAATACGATTACGACTGCGAGAAGGCCATTAGATCGTGGAAGGCAATGGCTTCCGCCTTGCCACCTCCACCTCCTATACCTCTCAAGCCTGACATGGCCACTGCTGTGTCACATCAATCGCAGGAAGAAAAGTCAAATCTTGAACAGAGCGCCCACGAATTGCATTCACCTGAACCAGACACTGTGACAACATCACTTGATGATAACCATGCCGAGTGGAACTTCGTACTGCCGCGCATTCCTGCCCCTGAGACTTTCAACATTGACGGCAAGAGAGGAAATACAGCCTTCTTCCTCAGTGAACTGATCGGTGCAATTCAAGGGGGTGAGGACTTTGAGAAGATTCGCAAGCATCTCGCCCTCTATGATTCGACGAAGCTGCTCCGCAATCACATCAACGATCGAGTTGTAGGTTTCTCAGCGATGTTCTACATAGTGGAGAGACAAGACCTAGACCTCATCAGGCTCTGGGTGAAGTACGGCGGGGATGTTGACTCCACGTCCACCTTTGGACTTTCCAAGAACGTTCCACTTCTTGCCTTCGCAGTTGCCTTGGGAGGCTCCTTCAAGAAGGATACCACAGAGGTGGTAGCCACACTACTCAGCCTGGGTGCAAGTCCGCTCGCCGTGCCAAAGGCATTCTACCTGCCACTCGAGCGAGACCTGCCTCCAGAGGGCCCAGGAGACGACGAGTTGCCGGAGTTGGCGCAGCAGGTTGAAGCTATGTCTTGGTGCACTCCTTCGGCTAGAGTCTTGCTATCTACTCGATTGAACTATCGCCAACGCTACTACATGCGCATGGCGAGGTCATTGAGGCTCAATGGAACACGAGCAAAACAGGTCACTCGGTACAATGATGCTGAGAACCTTCTGGGGGTTCCGTATTTCCTCATCGGACAGACACCAGCAGCGCAATTTCTCATCAAGAGACTTCTTCAGCATCTTGCAAAACCACCCAAGACACCCCTTGTCATGGTCTTCGCTGGTCCCTCTGGCCATGGTAAGACCGAACTCGCGAGGAAGTTGGGCGAATTGATCTCTCTTGAGATGGAAAAGGTCGATTGCACGAACAAGAGTGATGAGAAGGAAATGTTTGGTGCGAGGAGTCCATATCAAGGCTGGGAGAAGGGTTCCCCTCTGAATAACTTCCTGGCGCGCAAGGCTGGTACGAGATGCATCGTGTTCCTCGACGAGTTTGAGAAGACCACCGAAGATGTTCGGCAGACACTGCTGCTTCCATTTCAAAATGGTATGACAATTTGCCACACAGTAGCGGGGCGTGCTTTGTATCTGGCTAATGATATTATACACAGGCGAATATGAAGACAGGACGACCAAGGGTATCGTCGATTGTTCGAAAACGATATGGATCTTGGCCACGAACGCATTTGATGACACCATCCACGAATTTTGCAAGTCCAAGCAGGTCGCTCTCTTCCAGTCAACAGACCAGGCCGCCATAGAGAAACATGTCAGAGGCCTCTGCAAAGCGCTTCGAACAGAGGCCATCTCAAAGTTTGGTGCGCCCTTGACAGGACGTATCACTGAATTCGTCCCATTCTTAACCTTCTCGGATGCGGAACAGATTGCAGTCGTTCACAAGTATCTGGCTGATCTTGGAACCGAACTCGCAAAACCAGTCATTGTCTCGGAAGACGAGACAAGACGGCGTCTTGTCGGACTAATCGACTTACAGGTCCTCAAAGACTACTCCGTCTGTCGCGCCATCGCCAACGAGGCATATTTGGAGCAACTTGGGGCGAGGAGTGTCATTGACGGGGTGAGACGCTTGATAGAGAGCGAGGTTATCGATCACTATCTGGAGATACATGACGAGATCAAGGAGGACCAGGGCGAGGTTACGTATCGTGTGGAGCTGAACGTAGATGGTGGCATTGAGGTCTGCTATGTCCCACCAAGTGCCACAAGGGAAGATGCACCAACACAACAGGGGGATGAGGGCATTCTTGAAGAACCATGAACGTATAGTGATGCGGAGTCTTGAATTTGCGAGAGGTAGTACATCAGTGGTCTAGTATCGTGTCGTATTTGTCATCCACGTCTTGTGGCCATTTAGAGACCTCAAAGGCTTCTGCCGATTAGGGTTGAATTTTAAAGCTCCGTGAGATAGTCAGGGAAACTTCCGAATAGCATCTACTGAAGATTCGGAATCCGACAGCTGACAGAGCCGTCGGTGTTTGACAAAGGCTGGGGTTTACTGAAAATTGATGACACTGGAATAACTATCGATATTTAAGATCATGAGGATGACCCAAGGAGCCCAGAGGCCCAAAAAGGGAAGTTAAGTATGCTTGACCATAATTACAATGCGAAGTAAGTCAAATCTGAATGACAACACAAGCAAAAGCTCAGAAAGCTGCAGACAGAATGAGGAATATAGAGACACGGCTACCAGGCAGACGATTGCACACATCTCAGACTCAGACCGTATCAAATGTAATGTCTTACCAAAAAAAAAAGCCCCGAGCGCCAGAGAGAAAAAACACAAAGGTGCGAGACCATCGGCCCTATTGCATCGGTTGGTGAGGAAAGATGCACGACATTCTCCGCTGCACAGTACCGTCCTTGTGGACAGTGACATGCCCAGTGCATCGCCCCCTACTCTTACACTTCCTTCGCTCAGCAGCCTCCTTACTAGCCTCGACCAGGATATGACCTGGGTTCATGCAATTGTCATTGTGGCAGACCGGTATGGCCTTTTGCTGCGTTTTTCCTTGCAGCAGGCTGTACATTGAGTCCTCACTGTGCCACAGCCTGATAGCCAAACGGCTAAACGAGAAGGTGTGTTTCTCGCCTTTATCCCACAGCTTGATTTTGTAGTCGCTGCAGGCCTCGCTTGAGATGAGCCAGCAGCCCGTGGACTTGAAGCTTGGGTGGTTGACATCGAAAAAATCCTTGTTCTTGATGTACCTCTTGAACTTGTCCAGAACATCTTGCTGCGAGAGACGGAGGAGGAAGGCTGTGGCCTCGCTGACGATAGGTCTGTCGTCGTCGTCAAATACGAGTTTGGGATTGTGACCGGACAAGGCACACTTCAAGACTTCGCGTTTGAACCGCCTTTGTGTGGCTTTCTGGGCATCTGATAGGGCTTGGGTTGGTGACTGAGCATTTTCGATAATGGGCCGGGTTGCGGTCACGGACCGATGTCCATTACGCTCTGGAGGACTTGGTGTGTCTAAGGCGCGACGTCTCTGCCCCTGTTCTCCTTGGTGTTCGTCGGGCTGTTGTGTAAGCTGTCTTGTCTCCGGTTCACGTCGCCGGGTCTCGGATAGTTCCGGTTCAACAGACCGGTCATGTCGTTGTTGCCCTTCATGCCGGCGGCATTGCTTCTGTCGACGTTCATGCTGCACCGTCTCCTGACTCGGCTGGGACCTAGCTTTATGATCCAGTCGTAAATTGCCTTCGGCATGTTCCTCTTGCGCCTCAATCGGATCTTCACGCTCCAATTCTCTCAGTAATTCGTCAATGCGCTGTTGCTGCTCGAGATCGCCGATGCGTCTCTGTTGGTCTTCAATAGTCTGGCTCATTAATTCCAATCTGCTTCTTGTCTGTTCCATCTCCGTCTCGTGGTTTCGTATCCGCATCATCATCCGTTCCCATTCAATCCTACGCTCTCCAGGGTCCACGTCCTCCGGCTCGTCGCGGGGCCTCTTACCACGAGATACTGCAGATCGGGGTGGTGATGAGGCGAACGGCCTGATATGAAAAGGGGAATTAGGGGTGACGAAGAGTCCCGGGGATGATTGTGGGTGAGCTGGGGCGGCTCGACTGAGACAAGATGGCCCAGGTGTAGCAGGCCTGTATGGATTGGGATACGTGTTTTGTACTGGTGGATGGGAGGCTCTGAGAGAAGTCCCCAACCCAGATTGTTCGACAGTCTGCATGATGCGACCTGGGCGAGCTGGCCCGCGCCTTTGCTCCGATGCCTGGCGTTTGCTGTTCTTGCTCTTATTCCCGATCTGGCTTGGTGAGGGAAACATACTTTCGGACCTGCGAGACGTGTCGGTTTGGCTCCCTGGAGATGAGCTTGGCAGACCATCGCTGGGATGGACAATCTGAGATGCAGGGCCCTTGGTCTGTCCAGACGTGACCTGGTACGGTGGGCATGGGTTCAAAGAGGTTGGACATGCGGCTCCAGGTTTCTCTTGTGGCGGTCCAGAACGGGATGGTGGGGCACTACTGAATTGTCCAGCAGGCTCGACTCTCGTCCGTCCCTGACTTTGTGAAGAAGGCAAATTAGCCCTTGCCTGTGGTCGTGACATCAGCCGCAACAAAGCATCATCGCGTCTAGCAGCTCGGTCGACAGCATTGGCAGGTTGTGGCAGGCCCAGCTCTGGTCGTGTTGACACGAGAGCACGAACACCTGCGGGGGGCAATCCATGCGAAGCAAAGAGAGGTCTTGCTTCTGCGGACTCGATGGCATGGTGATGGGTCCTTACTGGAAAAGATCCAGTGGAGCTTCCAGGGTGGGCGTTAGTTGTTCGCATCGCCCGTGGCTCCGTTGGGGCATTTGCTGGTGGTTGGCCACGATTGATGGGTAGAAAACCAGAAACCTTTGCAGACTTGTAGCTCGAAGCTCGAGAGCAAGCTCTTTGGTTTACCTGCTTACATATGGTCAGTCTTCTGACAGTCATGGGTGCCATGTGAACTCACTTGGACATTTGACATCCCTGGAGATTTGCCCTTTTTTGACTGAGACTGTCCCAGCCGCATTGGAAGGTCGATGTAGAAGTCTAGTGGGGCATGCTCGGAGCTTTCCCCTTCTTCCACCACTGTTGCTTGTCGTGGTGTTAGTCCTGGTCCCGTATTGATGGCAGCCTCTCTTGAGCCTTGCTGTCGCGTGCGTGGCGATGTCGAGCTGATCCTCGAAGGGGAGGTTGACGGCGTGTAGACATCCGAGTCCGAGTCGCCTGAAGAGGATGACGAAGATTCATCGAAGTCAAAGGCCGGACTACTAGAGGACGAGGCGGGTCCACTGTTAGAAGCAGAAGACGCAGAATTTGAGGTTGATGAAGATGAGTTGTCGGAAGTTTCACCCGGATGGCCGCCGTTCAAACCCTCATACGACTGCACACGGTTCCTGGGCGGTCTTTGGCGGTTGTGATTCACTGGAGATGAAGACACTCTATGGCTGCGATGTCTTCCAAGGCTCTTGGCTGGAGACTCCCGCTTGATGCGCGGGTGACGTCCTTGGGACTGGCCTCGACCATGCGCACCAGACGGATCGTGAGGATGTTCACGCTTGATTTTTGGTGTCTTGGTCCTGCCGATTATAGGTTTTGATTCACCGTCGTCATCTGAGTCGAGAATCCTGATGGGGCCTATCTCAGGGGGGACGAATGTATACTTGACTTTGCCATCAATCCAATTTCTGTGGACACTTGGTGCTCGAATATCTGTCTCATGCTGCATATACTTGGGAGGCGGGGCATAAACGGGTGTCTTATATCGGGCCATGGTGCGTCGAGACTGTTTAGGTAGTAGATAATGGAGCTGATGAGTCTTGGGGAGCATGATCATAGGAAAGTTTGCGGGAGAAGGAAATTTCCCTGAGAGGCCTGGGTTTTGATGAAAGATTTTCGACGCGTCACGTCTCCTTCATGGTCCTTGCACAGCGCGAAGCAGACACGAGATGTCGGAACTGGTATCATCTTGAAGGACGACAAAGCCTTACTGACTGCGTTTGCAGGGAAGAGTTCAAGGGTAAAGTGGCCGCTGAATGTTCGTTCCCGTCCGCATGGACACTCCGGGTAGAGCACGCGAGCTTCACGGACAGGGAGCGTGGCCAACAAGAAATTCTTCCGTTCAAAATGCCGAATTCACCGCCGTTGCGGTGATGTGAAAATGGGAAAGGTGGTAAAGTACGCTTGGACAGTCGGTGGCCTCCTTCATTTCAAACGGACAGGGCTTGTGCAGAATCATTGCTTATGCCTATTAACAAAATGAACAAACAAAAACAGAAAGTGGCACTAATGCTGGTCAATCCAGTCGTCGGTACTTCTTCCAGAGATTGACAGCCGAGGAGGAGGACGTTGCTGCGCTGATGGTCCAACGGCTGGAGAACTTCACTCGTGGCTTATACATAGGGTAGCAGGCAAACGAGGAATATTTACCTACGGCATTGATGAACTTCACCATATATATACCAATAGCTACATTTGTGGCTCCAACAATATCAGAATCGACATGGCAGCGATGGCTCAGGGTCGTATTGTGGCGAATAGAGTGGCATTGGCTGAAGAAATGTCCGAGTCCAAACTGCCCACCCGCTCTACATAGCATCTACACACCCTGTGCTAACAGGATGACCAAGCCATACAATCTTTGCATTATATACAACGTCCACGTTTCTATATCTGCATACGACGCTAATTGCCCTGGAGGAAGCAACCCTATGTTGATGACATTTATGTGCTATGTCTCGGCTTTTCAGGAAGAATACATATGTGATCGAAATCTTGGATGGCACAATATCTATTGACCACACGAAGCTTGTACTAAGCATATTCCTGGATCAGTGGTTTTCGAGTATTTCCAACTCGGCATACATGGAGTATCATTGTAAGACTTTCAATAATTGTCACTGACAGTGAGATGTAACTACGAAGTTCAATATCTCTATGTAGTTGCTAGAATTAATGCACGTTTACGACAATGAAGAAAGAAAGCCGACTCCTGGTCAGCGATTGTCGATTATGTTCGTTGAGATGATTTTCACTTGCTACCGTGCATTTAGGAGATGGAGATTTGGTTTGGCTGTTCGTTGCGGATATACTGGATTTTACAGCAATACCTACATATGTATACCTAGGCTGTAGAACAACACTGGGATACTAAGGGAGACTGGGAGAAGAGGTTGGTATGGTTGTAATAGTACAGAGTGCCCATATCGATGTATTGCTTGCTACATGGATATATGCTCTTGTTCTTTGCTGTGAACGTGCATCGAGATGAAATACCAAATTGATTAGGATGAATTCGTTTCCAGAACCATTGAGGGACGGAGATATACGACGGAGGTATAAGAAACATCAGCCATCCGTTTCCATCGAAGAGCCGAGTTGCGAGTAAGGACGTCTATACGAGCGGTGAATGGGCCCCAGGAGAAGTAGAAGGAGCCGGATGATGATTGGCATTATACACCCTCTGTCTTCAGGGACAGGTATGAAAGTTAAGGACAGAAACAGAAGCGTTCCCTAATTACACTAAATTCAGTCGGGGCTAGAATCAACCGTCCTGCCCAGGTGCTCGTATATGCGCTGCATCGTATTGAACAAGGCATGCTACAGTGCAAGATCAATTGCACAGGTGAATCTATAGTCTGTTTCCCAAAAACCAGATATTGAACTTCAGCTTCGAACGCGCAAATCGATCGGGGGACTTGTCAGGTGTAGATCAATTATATGAACAAATACACACACACACACATTCTGTATAATTATCTGTAAGGGAAGTAAATAACACCGAAATGCAAATGTCAAAGAAATTCACGTACAGGAAGTACTTACGTAACACATAGACATCAAAGCAAAGCGCATATATGGTGCCAAGGGCGAAGATGAAATGTCTGCAAACCCATTACTCGACCGTTACTCGATCAAAACTGACGAAGCCATCATCATCACCTACAAACAACCTTGGAAACGTGTCGGGTCCGCCGGAGATGCCGAAAGCGGAAAAGAAAGTCGGCCGGCTCCGGGTTTCTCTGACCGGCTTGATTGGTCACTGAGCAGGTTCATTACTCTGGGTCATTTTTTCTCTTATGTTTTTCCATGTTAACCACATCGGGGCAGCAAGGATACCCGTGCTTAGGAGACACACCAATTACCTTTGTCTGATAAGGGGAAAAAAGCCCCATCCAAAAGCGGCTTTTCTGGGCTTCTTTTGCCCCTAATACTGCATAGTACATACCAGCAACGTCGCGCTCATCAGCTGTCAGAGAGAGTCTGGAGAGCCATGTCCTTGTCTTCTCTTCATCCAGTTCCGGTTCCCTTTCCTTATCGTCATTAGGCGAGTAGGTACCGTAAATGCTGTAACTACTTACTTGGTGGACACCGGCGGTCGGTATGGATACTGACAGAGACGGCGCACACCGGTTTTCCTCGGTGCTGTGGGTGGAGGTCCAACTAGTCGGTACTCGGGAGAAGTCAGGTCGGGAGTCGTCCTGATCTCTCTCCTCCTGAGTACGGAGTATGAGTCCTGTGAGTACCCACCCCAGAGAGAGATACCTCGGAAGCCTCACCGTCGTTGCGCCTGTGTCTCCTTCTTCTTATCAGCTGTGAGATAAGCTTCCTTCTCTTTATCTGGCGCACTCCTGCTGCCCTCCCTCTACTGCCTCCCACACAGATTGTTTCTCCCATGATAAGCCCACCGTTCTAGTGACTGACTCTCCTGTTCTCTTGCTGTGTCTTGTCTCCTTTATCCCTCTTTTGCACCCACTCTCTTATCTTCAAACCTTACTGTCCCTGTACCAGGCTCCGTCTGGCCACCACCATCTTCTTCCCCTGCCAGTACTGCAAGCCAAGATGACCGTTTCTTCCTCCGTTCCCACATCCGGACCCTTGACCGTTCTGGTATCGACCAGGGCGGTGCTCACCCTACCTGACGACAGCCTGATCCTCTCGCCCGCGACGATATCCGTGTCCCCCTCCACCGGCAAGATCATCGCCATCGTCCCCGCCGTCCTGCCTCCCACCTCCTTCCCCCAGTCCACAGTCTACGTCAACCATGGCTCCAAGCTACTCCTACCCGGCCTCGTCGACGCCCACGTCCACCTGAACGAGCCCGGGCGGACAGAATGGGAAGGCTTCGCGACGGGAACCCGCGCCGCGGCATCGGGAGGCGTGACCACTGTGATCGACATGCCCCTGAACGCGATCCCGCCCACGACGACAGTCCAGGGGTTCGAGGTGAAGTTGGCCGCCAGCAAGGGCCAGTGCTGGGTTGATGTTGGGTTCTATGGTGGCGTGATACCCGGCAACGCGGACCAGTTGGTGCCCTTGGTGGAAAAGGGTGTGCGAGGGTTCAAGGGCTTCTTGATCGAGAGTGGTGTAGGTCTTTCCCCCGGACAGTCTGATCCTCAACAGCCAGAAGTAGTCATGAGTTGTGTGTGTGTTTTCGCTGACAATTGTGTTGGTTCAGGTCGACGAATTCCCTGCCATATCTTCGACCGACATCGATCTCGCCATGCGCTCCCTCGCCGGCCACCCGACAACCCTCATGTTTCACGCCGAGATGATCCCGCCCATTAGCGACAGCGTAGGCGATGCAGTGCAGGCCTCGGAGCCACCGCTGGCCCCCACGGGCGAGTTGACTTCGTACCACACCTTCCTCGACTCGCGCCCGCCCGTCTTCGAGACGTGCGCGGTCGAGGAGATCCTCTCGCTGGCGCACCTCGCCCCGCAGCTACACCTGCACATTGTGCACCTCTCCGCGACCGAGTGTATACCGATCTTGAAACAGGCCAGAAAGAACGGGGTGAACATCACGGCCGAGACGTGCTTCCACTACCTCGGCCTGGCAGCTGAGGAGGTCCAGGACGGCGACACGCGCCACAAGTGCTGCCCGCCGATCCGATCGCGGATCAACCAGGACGGCCTCTGGGAGGAGCTCTGCGCCGACCCCAAGGACAGCGTCATCAAGACCATCGTCTCGGACCACAGCCCTTGCACGCCAGAGTTGAAGATGCTACCAGGCCATCTGCAAAAGCACAGGCAGGTCGAGGAGGCTCAACAACAACAAGGAGGTCTGATACATTCGGATTCCGGTGTTGACGTGACGATGCCTGATGAGGAGGCGGAAAAGGAGAAAAAGACGTCTTCGAAGCAAGGTGACTTCTTCGCAGCGTGGGGCGGGATTTCCTCGGTCGGACTGGGCCTGCCAATACTGCACACCACATCCATATCACACAAGCGGGGCCTCGACATTGTCGACATCGTGCGTCTGTGCTCTCAGGCCACAGCGGCACAGGTTGGCCTTTCGCACCGCAAGGGTGGCTTGAAGGTCGGTCTCGACGCGGATGTGTGTGTATTTGACGACGCCGAGGAGTGGACGCTCGAGTGCGGTGGGATGCACTGGAAGAACCGCTGCTCGCCATGGGAGGGCAAGAAGTTTATCGGACGGGTGCGGGAGACCTGGCTCCGCGGGCAGAAGGTGTTTGAGCATGGGGCTGAAAACGGTGGATTTGTGAGTGGCGGGCCTGTTGGTGAGGCCATCACGGAGAAGAGGACGGTTTAAGGAAGATATGCGTGTGGATGTAGAAGAGCATTGATGAAGGGCATTTACACGGGATGGACATGATCATGATATTCACGGACCAAAAGACGAGCGAGACTTGGCTTGAAAACATTCTATACCATCTTCTCCATTCAAAGTATATATATGCCATAGATACTAATGATGATGATGATTGAATTGCGTGACATGACGTGTGGTGTTATTCATGGATGGTGTCGAGATGAGGGGAAAATAGTTATTGTTTTATTTGGTCGTCCTTGGACCTTCACTCGCTCGTCGAGTCTCACAAAACGTAACAGAAACCTTTCCATTTCGCCGTGTCATCAACATGCTTGGTCTTGATCTTAATAAGATGATCTATCCCGTGATATGCAGTCAGGCATATATGCATGGATGCCAATGCCAATGCCAATGCCAATGCCAATGCCAATGCCAATGCCAATGCCAGTGGCACTCAATGTTGGGACATGCCGGGGCCGTGAATGCCTGCAACCCGCCTGCAACCCAACAAATCAACCTAATCTGCAGCGTCGACCAGATCCACGGATTGTCTTGGACCTTCACTTATCGCTCCCGATTCAGACAATGGCTGGCCGTGGGTGGGCTGACTGCAAGGGCTGCAAGATGGAAGTAACCAACAGCCATTGTTCGTCCTGCTTGGCGCAGAGTTGGATGTCAGATGCCCACACTACGGTGTCTCAATCCTATAGTATAGTCTCCACTCCACTGCTTTACACCACTGCCAAAGCGGTATGGTGGCGTGTGGTTGGCTCGGTGGGCCTTGTTCCTTGAGATCTAGACTACATACAGTAGTGGTATTGTACATCATCTCCTTTACCTCAACTTCATCTTATTCTTACCTTTTCACCTTGTTCATCTTGACGGGGACATACCAGGAATGCTGACACTCAAGACTGTATAGTGCTGGATGTTTCAACCATCCGTCACCATCTATCTCCCTTGACTCAAGCAACCCGTCCAGGGGTACCGTCTTCCTCAGGCCGGTCCATGCCTCCTTCGTGTTATTCTCCAGTGTCAATACGCATGATTTTGGCCGGCTCTATCTAGCCCAATTGGTCTAACAGCCTCTCGAGCACGCCGAATCAGTCATCATGGCCTCCAACGGCGCCAGTAAACACGGAGGCTCTGGCGATACTGCTCTTTCTGAAGCCCAGCCAGAAGCACCGTTGCAAACCCCTGTCGAAATGGACAAGATCGACAGGATCGAGCGCGCCAGCTCGGTCGCGACCAGCATGGACAACGCGCCTGATTTATCCCTAGGAACTGGGAACCATCTCAGTCTGGATGATGTCGCCCCAGTGGATGTCCAGATCCGCGACCTTCACGTGACGGTGGATACATCGCCTTCTATCCTGGAACCAGAAACGTACCCGGCACTTCTGAAGACACACATGCCTGGCCTGGGCGGGTCCAAACCCAGGCCAGATCCGCCATCCTACACCAAGAGCCTCCTGTCATCCGTGTCTGCATCCCTGGCCCCAGGCACCCTGACAGCCATCCTGGGCGGTTCTGGCTCGGGGAAGACGACGCTCCTGAACACCATCTCCTCGCGAATCGCATCGTCCCGGCTCAGCCAGTCGGGCAGCGTCCTGTTCAACTCGCAGCCCGGCATCGAGAACATCCGGTCCGCCTACGTGATGCAGACAGATATCCTGCTTCCCACCCTGACCGCGCGGGAGACCCTCCAGTACTCGGCCGACCTCCGCCTCCCACCGCCCTCCACGGCTGTCGAGCGGAAGCGCGTCGTGGACGAGGTCATCATGGAGCTTGGGCTCAAGGAAGCAGCCGACACGCGTGTGGGGAACCACGTCAACCGGGGGCTATCCGGCGGTGAGAAGCGACGGGTCAGCCTCGGCGTGCAGATGCTGGCCAACCCGAGCGTCTTGTTCCTGGACGAGCCGACCACAGGGCTGGACGCCAGCAGTGCGTTCCAGCTTGTCCGGACGCTCAAGAACCTGGCGGCGAAGGGGAGGACGGTCGTGGTGACGATCCACCAGCCGAGGAGCGAGATCTGGGGACTGTTTGACAACCTCATCTTGTTGTCTAGAGGCTCGCCTGTGTACTCCGGGCCGATGCCTGGCTGTCTGCCCTGGTTCGAGGAGTTGGGGTTCCAGACACCGGCTTTCGTCAACCCAGCCGAGTACCTGATCGACCTGGCGGCGGTCGATAATCGCAGCCCAGAGCTCGAGGCCGAGAGTATGGCCAGGGTGGGAAGGCTCAAGGCGGCGTGGAAGGACGAGAGTGCCAAGCGGTTCGCAGCCACCGAGAAGATAGTAACAACGACGGCACACGGCTTGACGATACGAAGGAGCATGCATGCCACCCCATTTACCCGCCAGCTACGCGTCATGACATCGAGGACATTTAAAACGACATGCCGTGACCCCATGGGAATGATGGCTGCCATCATGCAGGCCATCATCATGGGCCTGTGCACTGGGTACATCTTTTACCAACTCGGGCGGGACCAAGCTGGCATCCGCTCACGACAAGGTTTCCTATACATTACTTCCTCACTAGAGGGCTATCTATTCCTCGTCTTCGAAGTCTACCGGCTCACACAAGACATGGCCGTGTTTGACCGCGAACACAGCGAGGGGTGTGCCACGGCACTTCCCTTCCTTGTCTCGCGACGCCTAGCACGTTTGGTCACAGAGGACTTTCCGGTTCCGCTCATCTTCGCCGTGATCAGCTACTGGATGGCCGGTCTGGATCGTGACGCGGAGAGGTTCCTGACGTACTTTGCCATCGTGCTGATCAACCAGTATATTGCCGTTACGTGTGCCACGTGCTGTGTCACGGCCAGCAGGAATTTCTCTGGTGCGAGCCTTATTGCTAATCTTGTGTTCACGCTTCAGTCTATGGCGTGTGGATATTTCATTCAAAGTAATAGTATTGCGGTCTGGCTGAGGTGGCTGAAATATCTCACTTATACGGTATGCTCACGTTCCATCCCTCTTCTTCTACCTTCCTCCAAATGATATGCCTTCATCCTATAGTTTGTAGATCCAGTGTGCCCTTGAGCCCATCCCTCGTCATCACAATCCTCTTTCATCTCATATCACGACCGTGCTTCTACCTACTCCTGCTTACCCGCACAACAGTACTACCTCTTCGGCGCCCTCTGCAGCAATGAATTTCGCAACTCCTTCTACGACTGCCCCTATCCCGGTGGCGCATCAAATCCATCCTGCACTCCGTACACCGGCACATACATTCTTCAGTCCTTGGGCTTCCCAACCAACTGGTTGACAATCCCCATCATCGTGGCGGTCTGTTTCGTGGTCTTCTTTTACACCTTGTCCTGGGTCGGCCTCACCTTCGTCAAGAAGGAAATGACCATTGCCCGGGCTCGAGTCTCCGAGAGCGATCTCTCAGCAGGCAAGGAGAAGATGAATGCGCGGTCGATTGGGGAGATCCGGACCATCGAAGTCGGCTTGGACAAGTTTGCACTCGGCCTGGACAAGCGGTCGCCCAGGGGCAAGAAGCTGCCACACAAGACCATCCTGAACCCCGTGACGGCCACATTCGAGGCCGGAAAGCTCAACGTTATCATGGGACCGTCTGGGAGTGGGAAGACATCCCTCCTCAATGCGATGGCCCTGCGTCTCAATAGCACCATGGGAACCCGCTACCGTCCCACCGGAAAGGTGACATTCAACGGTGCCTCGCCATCCGACTCGGTCATACGGTCCGTGTGCTCCTACGTCTGCCAGGACGACGACGCGCTCCTCCCGTCCCTCACCGTCCGCGAGACGCTCCGCTTCGCGGCCGGGCTCCGCCTGCCCTCGTTCATGAGCAAGGAAGAGAAGCACCGCCGGGCCGAGGAGGTGCTGCTCAAGATGGGGCTGAAGGACTGCGCGGACAATCTGGTCGGGAACGAGCTCGTCAAGGGCATTTCCGGCGGCGAGAAGAGGCGAGTGACCATTGCCGTGCAGATCCTGACCGACCCGCGGGTCCTGCTCCTCGACGAGCCGACGAGCGGGTTGGATGCGTTCACGGCGAGGTCGATCATGGAGGTTCTGCGCGGTCTTGCTGACGAGGGCCGGACGCTCATCTTGACGATTCACCAGGCGCGTTCGGATCTGTTTGGGAATTTTGGCAACGTGCTGTTGCTTGCGCGTGGCGGAAAGCCCGCATATAGCGGGCCAGCGGGGGAGATGCTCGGGTACTTTGGACGTTTGGGACGAGAGTGCCCGCGGAACACGAACCCAGCTGACTACGTGATGGACCTGATCACGGTCGACCTGCAGGGGCAGGCGAGGGAAGACGAGACGAGGAAGAGGGTGAGCTTGTTGGTCGACGCATGGGATGAGCACATCGACAGTGGAGGAAATGCTACGGCTTTAGAACCCATCATCGAAGAGAAGACCAACGGCTCACCACGAGGCTCTAGCGAGCCAACACACCGACAAGGCCAGCATCACCGCTCCGGGAACAAACAGCACCTAGCCACCCCAGCAGAGCTCGGAGCCCTGGTTCGCCGCCGCACCACCTTTGTCACGTCCTTCCCCTTGCTCCTCCGCCGGGCCTTCATCAACTTCCGCCGCCAACCACCCCTGCTCCTCGCCCGGCTGATGCAGGTCGTCGGTTTCGCCATCGTCCTCACAGCCTTCTACGCACCGCTGAAATCCGACTACACCTCAATCCAGAACAGGGTAGGCTTCGTGCAGCAGGTAGCATCGTTCTACTTCGTCGGCATGCTGCAGAACGTCGCCGTGTACCCTGCCGAGCGCGACGTCTTCTACCGGGAGGATGATGACAGCGTGTACTCGGTTGAGAGCTTCATGGTGACGTACACCATCCTGGAGGTGCCCTTCGAGGTCATCAGCAGCCTGCTGTACGGCGTCCTGGCAGACCTGGCGGTGGGGTTCCCGCGCACGGTGGAGATGTACTTCGTCAGCGTATTCTGCTGCTTCAGCGTGGTCAGCTGCGGCGAGAGCCTGGGGATCATGTTCAACACGCTCTTCAGCGACCACACGGGCTTCGCGATAACCATGACCAGCATCCTGCTCTCCGTCGCCAACATCATGGCGGGAGTAATGAGCATCAACATGCCGGAGCTGTTCAACGCCTTTAACTACATCAGCCCCTGTCGGTATGCGGTGCGGGCCCTGGCGCCGGTGAGCCTTAGGGGGCAGACGTTCAGCTGTGACGGGGACCAGAGGCTGGCGGATGGGAGCTGTGTGATGAGCACGGGTGAACAGGTCCTGGATTTGTACAAGCTGGACGTCAACGTCGTGGTGAACGTTGCGGCTCTGGCGGGGACGGTGGTGGTGTATCGCCTCGTGGCGTATTTGTTATTGAGGTTGGTGAGGACGAGGTGGGAAAGGAAGGCGAAGATAACACAGGAGAAGTAATAGTTGATCATGTGGTATTAATCACACACATTTGTAGGTATTCTTGTATACATGTCTACTTTTTAATAACTACGGAATACCTATAATCAGGACTACTGTTGCTGGGCAAGAAACAGCGTGTAAGATTGGGTATAATATAGGCAGCACTCTGAGAACAAAAAACACAAGTCAAACAACTTGGTCCCGTAGCTCAGCTGGTTAGAGCGTCGTACTAATAATTCCTGAACGGGAATCATTAGTGATGCGAAGGTCGCGAGTTCGATCCTCTCCGGGACCATTGTTCTTTTTTCCCTTTTGATTTCTCCGTTCCTCACCTCCTAGATGATTTGTTTCCCTATGGTCGGTGCTGTCTGTATAAACGCTCTCTGTCTATCTATATATTTAGGGTTTTGCTGACGCAGTGGCCAGGGTAGTGTATACCCCTACCTCTTTTTTTCATCCCTGCGGCTGCTATACGAAGAGAAAGACTAGGGTAAGTCTAGGTAAGTATGAACAATAGTAAGGGAGCAGAGAAGACTCAGAAGAGTAAGGTGAATCCCTTTGTATCTAAGTTTATATAATTAGGTAGGCCTGAAAGGAGAGAAGACCCCTATATATATCTGAGCAGTAGGGTTCCTTAGAGGATTATGTGACCCTATAGGGGCCTCTTATTAGTAGTAACTAATATAGCTAGTTGCTGTATATAGTAGTTAAGCCGGTTACTATAAGATTCAACTGACTTGTAAGAATCTTGACTCCTGTAAGTTGATAAGCGGGCGATCCCATCAATTCTCCCTTTACCTATCCCTGTTTGCTTCTCTCAGTCAACGTTTTTGCCCCCTTACGTGTCATATCGCGGTCCGCCTCCTCTAAATTTTCAAGTAGAACGTCCAAAACATCATTATACCAGGCCAGTCCAGCGAGGTATATCTCACTTTGCCTCTGTTCATCACGCAGCTGCGTGTCAGCCCCGTGCCGCAGTGACAGCGAGACAATCACCTCGGTGCCCAGCTAGGCGCCAAGGTGGAGCGCCGTCCGCCCCTGGCTATCGCGCTCCATGTCATTTATCACCAACACACGGTAATTGAGCAGCGTGGCTATCACGCTGCGGTGGCACGAGTGCACTGCTGCGTAGAACAGTGATGGGATCGAGGAAGAAGAGAAGGAGATGGAGGCTGGGGACGAGGAAGACGGAGAGGTGCTGATGCTGTTGTTGATGTTGGTGGTGGCTAGTGTAATAACGAGAGCAGGGCCTCACTAAGACGAAGATTTAGCCTACAGCCAATTCAGGTCTTCATTCGAGGTTCTTTGCGATGGCGTAAGTCAAGGAACGGGTGTAGCGCTGACGTGATAGCTATAGATCGTCGCTAGATCCTGGGCTGGGTGGTGATGATAATGACGGCCAGGTTGTTGGGTTCTTTGTCGACGCCGCACCACTCTTCCTGTCTTTGAGTGGCTGTTGCTCCTGACGGGTGTGATTATGGTGGTGGTGGAGGGGGTGACTTTTCGTTGGCCAGTCTGGTACGACCATGATTGGGGTATCTGACTGAATTTTCAAGTTGGTTGGGCTGTTATCTGTCTTGTGTTTGTTCTCGGCCACTCAGACACACCGACCACTCTGAACAGATCTGGACCCTCCATCGCACTTATATCTGCCGAGTCCGTGATCGCCCGTCAGCCGCCACGAAGTTAACCCTGGGCCAAGCAAGGCTCGATGCAATTTGGAAATTTTGCTGACTGGGAGTTCGGGTAGTATAACTAGGAGCTATAGGCTGACTCTTGTAATGGTAAGGACTTAGTTCCTTAGGGGCCTGGACTACCTTAAGTATTATCCTAGCAGATGCTATCACGCTGAATTAGAGCAATATATGCAGCCCCCAATGCTAACTCATATTGAAGGAAATAAAGCTGCTTACTAGCAGTTGCATCATCTTCAAGCCGCGGACCAGACTTGTTCAACTGGTTGGGGGCACGCGGATCAATACAATAACCTCAAAGCAAGCATGAATATTGATCCTTCTGCAAGATTATGCATAATTATATGGGTGTTGGTTTGGCAGGATGGGAATAGGCACCCGACAGGGAACGACACACCGGACCTGACTTCCTACCTAGGTAGAAGGAATACATGTGCACCTACAATTGTAGGAAGTACATTGTCCCATCAGCTGTTTGAACATCTCGGTGCCAATCAAGTCCATTACGGGTGTGGTTGATACCCTAGCCGTTACACAGCCTATATAATCTACGTAGCCGGTGAGAAGTCTGTATAAGGCACTCTTAGCCCAGTTTCGTATAGAGGAACGTTTATATGAACTCGAGTAGTAATAGTATATAAATAGAGTATAGGAGAAGCTTAAACCTATATACAAGGTTCTCTCCTATACTGCAGTTAATTCTATTCATTCTACCCCTATTTTGCTATAATATGCCGGTGAGCCGTAACGACCAGGGGCTGATGGCGGCTATGTTTCACACCACCTGGGTAGATAAAGAATCAATGAAGGGTACGAGCCAAGTAGGTCACTTCCGCCCATGTTAACTGTGGTGGCCAATAGGGGGGGTCACGTGATTATATGACGCCAGCGTGATCCTCCCATGGAGCGAGCTTGAGAAGCTGCTATACTTGTCAGCTGTGATTGCCGAGAGTGTGTAACCGCTGTCCTGTTCTTCTCCCATCACCTTCAATGTTGCCCGCCACGTCAAGAATTTGAAGACACTCGAGAGTTGGGTCCCCAAAGGGGATCGGGACCCACCACAAGGCATGCTTATCTCGTCAGAGAGGCACAACAAACTCTTTCACTTAACTCTCCAAGTTTCAGTTCGAACAATTAGAACAGCAGACCTACATTTTGCCTCACCTGACCTCCTATAAGTACACGTTGCACCACCCAACTCACTCTGCCAGTGATATCGTCTCTGACACTTATTCTACTAGTTGAACCAAGCTCCAGACGTAAAGAGAGATAGAAGCTACTATTACTCAACTATATAACTGACTATTCCTCCACCTTGCTTATCACCATCCTTCAAATAATACGGATTAGATGTTGTCCCGTAGTCTCCCTGTACTTATGAGGCCGATGAGGCAGATCTATATCTGACTCAAGCTTCTCCAAGATATGCCCATATGTCTTTTTATCAGCCCAGGTTGAGAGCTTCGTTAAACCAATCCGCCGATAGGTACCCTGACGCTTAGTCCTATCCCAGCCCCGTGGTATCTTCTTGTCGTCCTCAGCTAGCTGCAACAGCAGACATATAATATACCTAGAATCCTCAGCTTCGGTTCTCCCACCATACGCTGCCGGTACGCAGTAGGTGTTTTTATCTGGTCCGAATATGTCATAGAGCTGCTCGTCGTCTTCCGGGCTGTCCAGGTATACATT
This sequence comes from Cytospora chrysosperma, assembly GCA_016808195.1. Classification (NCBI taxonomy): domain Eukaryota; kingdom Fungi; phylum Ascomycota; class Sordariomycetes; order Diaporthales; family Cytosporaceae; genus Cytospora; species Cytospora chrysosperma. The sequence goes on along the minus strand of MU179926.1, from coordinate 6,440,980 downwards.
TCTATGGGTTTCCCCATCCAAGTTTACTTCCCTGAGTTTCCGGTTGACTAGGTGCCAAGAGTATCGACCTTTGTCTTCCTTGGACATATTGATCCTTCGTAGCCTTCCCCAAACCAAAACATGGCCCCCTGTGACAAGACCAAAATCGTTTTTCGACTCTTTCTCAGTAACGACAGAACCATCCCCTTTATAGAGCTCTATCAGCAGACCACGGTCAGTCACTTCTCCATATACGATACCTGAGCCATCTTCTGCGTCAACTGATGCCCATGAGAATGAAGGGGCACGGTAGATGGGAAATGAGGACACGTCCCGTGGCCGCCTTGAAGGATGCAGGAAAAGGCGTTCTTTCCGATGAAACACAGGCTCGACCCTCCAGAGAAGCTGGCTTTCAAGATGCTTATTCCACAGGCCGGCCACGTACATAGCTGGCTCTGTTTCTGTGCCCAGGATTTGTTTGGACATCAGTTCCGCGATGCCGGAAAGGGCGATGAGCTTGTCCTTTGCATTCGTTAGGCGCGTTTTCGAGTACATCTCGACCACGCGAGCCCACAGCTCAAAGGCGTAAAGGTCCTTTGAATTGGAACAAAGGTGTGGGTCAGGTTCCGGGATGCCGTTGAGTCTGATCTTCCTCAGCTCTGAGCCGTGTCTGGAAGGGTCAAGCCCCTTGATGGGAACTTCTGGCAGGATCCGGCCGCCCCAGACTCGAAACTTGCGAAGCCCGGTTGGGTGACCTTCTGCTCTTGTGAACCGTCGGCACTCCCATGCGATCTTTCCATCAGCAAAATGCAGGACTCGAGGAGCCAACAATCGCTCCTGCAGGACCCAACCTCGCACGTTAACTGGGGCCTCGTTGACGAGATCATCCCAGTTCGCTGCGTCGATGAGTATGCATCTCCGAACTCCTTTCGGCTCTGGGAGAGTCAACGTGACAGTCTTGTCACCGCCCCAGTCGAATTGAGCCGTGGTTGGCCTGTCAGAGCCCTGAACTGAGTTGTTGGACAGCTTTGCCCACTTCTTTGGTGTCAGCCACCACTTCCACCACCAGCAGAAAGTCTTGGTAGGCCTTTCCGTCACACTCTCACTGTTGTCAATGCGTTTATGTATGCATGAATCCGGCCCATGACCATGCAGCCTAAGCCCAGGTAGCCCCTCAACATTGAGGCTCACCTCGTCTTCCCAGAGTGTCTTATGGTCACGAGGGAAGTACAGCCCCTCGTTACTGCTAGATGCAGCGGTAGCAGATATGTTGAGATAGGACTCTTGATACACCCTTTGCATGAGGGCAGCCTCAAGTAACCAGTCCTTATTCGACTCTGGGCCGGACTGGATGATACACAGCGAGTCGATCCAGATCCAGCCAACATTGTGAAGCTGAGAAGCAAACTTGATAGCATCTCGGAATGTCGCTGGTAGTTTCTGGAGTTTTATGCCAGCTAACAGTTCCCTGTACGTTTCTGGCCCAAGTAGATATCTCCTGAAAGCACTAGGACCCCAGCAATGGCTCAGGGTGACATAGAGATTATTCGGTTGACCATGAAAGACCGCTTGGGCACCGAAGATACCCACGCCGAATGAGGGATCTTCACGGTCCCTTTCAACAAGCTTAATAGTAACGTCGTCCAGTTTCTTGAAGGTCTCGCTACCGTCCGGTCTGTTGCCCATGTATTGTTCCCTCTTTGTGTTCAAAAACAACTGTGATTTAAGTGCCCTGATATCAATCAGACGTGTTGGATACCAGACTGGTATTTTCTTTGCACAATGGCATTGATTATCGCATGTCGTAATCCATGTGAGGGCCAGCTTGAAAACTTCATCCGAGGAAGTGTCCCCAGATACCGGAGTCCGGAAAGGTGCAATTGCGTTTTCTGGGCTATGGGTTAGCTTACCAACTCCTATGTCGGAGCATCATGAATGCCTCACCAGTTTGCTGCAAGACGAAGGTCCTTTCACCGACAATTTCGGCTGATGGTCCCAAGCCCCACTCGAGCTTGAAGTCAAGACGGAAAACTTCCTGTCCCTCAAAGTCGTTGACAACAGCAAGGAAGGCTCTGCTGTGGAAACGTCCAAATTCTGTCTGCATCCCGCTGTCTCCACTGTCCGCCACCTGATCAACAGATCCCTGGCGATACTCCTCTTCTTTCTTCCTATCGTGGTCGAGCCATTGTGTCAATTCTTCTGGTGACTTCCCATATTTTTGCAGTAGTCTGTCGAATAACACCCTGCACACGCCACATCCCATATCGTGCGAAGCTTTCAGTTCCTTGGCGGATTCATGGTGGCTGAAGTGCAGGTCGTAGGAGCCCTTCCATTGCCTCCCAATCTGTCCTCGTAGCATCCCCCAGCATATATTGCAGAGCATATTGATATTATGCGGTCTTGATGAACGTAATGGCTCAGTTGTTCTTGGCTGGCTGGCTGAGACTGATTGATGGCCGAAAAAGGGATAATAGAAGCCAATACCTTGCAAAGTTGATCTGGGTGCGCAATATCTCGAAAGCAAGGAGGCTCTGTTTAAGAACCAGCCAGGTTGTACACTGCGTCAGCACCACTGTTACTTAATGTGTGTGAACTAACGCGTCTCACCGACTACAATTTAGTCCATGAAGTAGGGTAACAATGGCTATCAAAGCTTGTAACGTATCATGCCTACAGACTCCATATCATCCATTTGGAGGGCTTGTGCAAAACAAATAATGGCGGAGGCGCAGGTCGATCACATCCTGCATGCAGGCGCAGCACGAAACTAGCAGCTGTGGCTGCTTATTCCGCCCGACTACAGTGTGATAATGTGCCAAAATGCATATAATATGCCGTATCTCCCCGAGGTGTGCCTAGTCTCCCCTCATCTATATCGGCATTCAGGCTCTGGATGGTTGCCTCCCGATTGCTGCCTATACGAAACTCAATAATAATAGAAATCGATTTCCTGCATCAATCTCCGACAGGACTTCAGGAGCGTAAATATCAATACATAGTACACGACACACACCTCAGAACGACCTCCTAGAACAGCGTGTTAAAGATGACGGAGAGAATTCCCCACTTCACCTGGAAGAAGGACGAGCTCGACTTCTTCGGCACGGCCGTCCCTGTCTACCTGCCAGACAATATCACTATCGACCAACTCAACAAATTCAAGGGCTTCAACGACTGGAAGGAGGCCACACACAAACACCTCGCACTGCAGTCGGAACCAAAGCATGCTTTCCATGCACACCCGTACAGCTTGAAGTCGATTGAAGTCCAGTCCGTGGACAGATTTCCCAACGGGAATATAGGCTTCATAAAGATTAATGCAAGTGTGGAGCGCGAGCCCCTCCTAGCAGATGACCAGACTGGCCCTAAGACCAACATCCCGAAGAATCTCCCAGGAATCGCTTTCCTCCGGGGAGGCAGCGTAGCCATGCTTATGATCCTTCGTCCTAAGGATTCCAGAGAGGAGCGGTACGTTGTCTTGACAGAGCAGCCGCGTCTGCCGGCTGGTTCGCTGCAGTTTTTGGAAATCCCCGCCGGGATGCTTGATGCAGAAGACAACTTCTCCGGAGCTGCTGCTAAGGAAATCGAGGAGGAAACGGGCTTTAAGATTCCACATGCGGAGCTTGTCGACATGACCGAACTGGCTCTGAAGAACTCCAATCCTGCAGAGAAGAGCCTTAAGTCAGCAATGTATCCAAGCCTTGGCGGTTGCGACGAGTACATCGCACTATTTCTGTGGGAGAAGGAGCTGGATCGTCAGGAGATCGAAGACCTGCGAGGAAGACTGACGGGAGAGAGAACGCAGGATGAGATGATCACGCTGCACATCCGGGACTATGAGGACCTCTGGAGAGAGGGAGCGCGAGATGCGAAGACTTTGGCGGCGTGGGCTTTATACGAAGGCCTTAGCCGATCTGGCGAATTGCAATGGTATCAGAGGCGGAAACGAGAGAGCTCCACGAGCAATGCGCCTCTCCAGGAACAAGTGAAGCGCAAAAGGGGATGATGGATTCGAGCATGACTCTGAGGTTGGGATGAGTTTGAGTTTTGTTAATTGTGGCACAAGGTGGAGGATACGTCACACCGACCGTGTGCATGAACTTCTTGCTTGCAAGTTTCAAAGATCTCGTCGTGGAAGCCGTATTAATATATTATCTGGTAGGCGAGAATTTGTGATCACTGATTAAGATGGAGACGGCTGCCACATTGTGGAAAAGGTCATCCTGCCTCAGGCAATCTCATAAATATCATAACTCATTCGGCCACAGCTTTTACAACTCATCGCTTTTCCCCAAAAAGTATATCTTTCTGCGAGGCTGAATTGTTGTTGCCGAGATTTGGATGGGCATACTTGGCTTACACCCGCGATTATTGTGTTACTCAGTCTTTCTGAAATTCCCGGAACCAATTGCAAATCCAAGTCTAGGGTAAGTAAGTCTGCTTAGTAAGGACCCGCAATCTACCTACTTACCCTAGACCTAAAGTCAGGAATCCCGTTTCTGCTGCAGAATAGCAAAGACAGCTGCACAAGAAACATCCACTTTTCATTGAAGTTGGATGCCTCACTTACGCAAGATCCTGTATCTTTAAAGCCAGCTCTGAATCCAGCAACAAGAAAGATGGGAAACAACAAACAAGTACTGTCCACCGTGAGGCAGGGTTTGCGGTCACAGATATGTGACCAATTGCTGCGGGCGTCAATCACGATGCATCCACGGGAACACCAAGAGAGCACCGACTACCAGGGGCAAGCACGTCAAACGGATATCTTTATACACAAACAGCCATACTAATACATTCTTGAAGATAATACAGGTAACTAACCCATGGACTCTGTTTGACACCTTCAGCCAAAGCAAGCTCATGTATTCTCGGAGCCCATCTCCTCCATCGATTATACCTTTTGCTGTCAGCAAGATGTCCACCGACCAAACAAACTCCATTTCTCGCCCCGTTGCCCATCAAACCAAACACATCAAACCCATCACATCGTATAAGCGGTGTCCATTCTTATCGAAAGTAATGACCGTACTGAATCTTCCCATCCCCCAAGTTCATCAGCCGCACAGCTTTCGAAAACGAAGCAAGAGAACAAGCGACAAGTTTTGCCATTCTACAACGAAACACAAACAGCAACAGCACATGATGTTTATTCCGCTGATTGGTTTTCCTCTTGTCTCCCTTCCTCCATGGACATGACAAGGTGAAGAATCACCAGAGCCTTCAGCCAGACCTGGGTCCCTTCTGGTCCTCAAACATCAACCGCTTTCCAGAACTGCCCGAGCCGCCATGATCCAGGGCTTGCTCTCGTATGGCCCTATCGGAAGCCTCGCGAGCAGTCGGTGGTTGTTGGTGGTTCCAGTGATGTCGCGTTCCCGTGCCATGTTGTGTCTCGCGCAATGAGCTTGTTTGACCTGGCTGGAATGCACTGCCAGAAGCGGGTACAGCACCGGAGTTGGTCGTGTCGACAAATGTATCCTCGTCAGCCGTGACAGAGCCGCTATTGCTGGGTCCACCATCGGATGCCACCCCGTCCAACATGCGTGCATCCCGTCGCTCTGCCGCCGCAGCGGCATCCTCACGGTCCAATCTTTGACGCCGCGCCGCCATGATGACGCCCTCGTTAAGCCCCGAGCTGCTCCTCTGCAGACCGTCCATGCCCGGCAACGGCCGTCGCACATAGATGGGTCCGGATATGGTGCTGTTGGCACCCTCGCCAAAGCCGACCAGGCTCGCAGAGCCGTCATCACTCATGTTGTCCTCCTGTTCGAACTGACCGACACTGCGGCTCGTCATGTCCTCATCGACGTCCATGTCTGTGTGCTCGTTGTGTCCTGTGCCCACGTAGCCGCTAGCGGAATCAACCTCGGTGTCGCGCGCGAAGTTGGTATCAGTGCTCATCATATCGATATCCTGCTCGTCCAACCAATGGCTTGTTAGTAAACCGCAACTCCAGCTATGGCTGCCGCGCCCGGGTCCCATTTCACGCGTTAATAGTAGCTTACACTCTCGGTAGCCGACGCCGTGCCTACGGTGGACATTTTGGTCACAGCGACAGGCTGGCCATTGGAGTCGAAGTATGCTGGGGCACCCTGGATCAGGGGCACAAAGGATTGATGTGTATTTGGTGGGAAGCCGGTGGAGGTAGGGGTGGTCTGTGGGCTGTTGTTGGCATGCTGCTGGACGGAGCCGGCGTTGGGAGGGGAGCGCAGCTGGGAGACGTTGGAGAGACCAGCGAGGCGCGAGATGCGGTCGGCTCGTTCAGCGTCGAGGCTTCCCTGGGAAGCATGCTGATGATGGCCGCGATGGGTAGTATTCGGGAGAGCATGGCCACGGTGGCCGTCCTTGATGGCAGTAGTAGAGAGGGCGGAGAGCGAGGTGGTTGTCGAATTAGGAGTGCCACTAGAGGAGAGATGGGGTTATTCGGTTGGTCTGATAGGTTTGGATGCTGGTGATGGATCATCTATGTAGAACCGAGTATAGACACTGGATAGGGGCATGCATTCTCTGGCATGAACTCACGGGGTCTCTGAGGGAGTATCTGGATTGGAGGGCGGCTGAGGGAGGTTTATGAGGGTGGGATGTGGTTGCGCCATGTTGAAAATGGCTGATGGTGCGTGCAGGATTAATGCGCAGGAAGTCCAGGACAGTGTGATGGGACGAGAAAAGATGAGATACGGGAGATGAGAGATGAGGCCGTCAAGATTATGGGGCTATGGCAACGGTGATGATAATAGCGGGTTTGCTAGATGCAGCGGTCCTGAATGTAATGTCGCGGTTGCAGGTGCTGGAAGACTGGTCTCTGGCGGTGATGTAGCTGATGATGATGATAATGCGATCGAATCGTGTCGCCTCGTTCGTGGAAAAGATCCAGATGTTTCAAGGCGCCAATGTAGATGGTGTCTGCGTCGAGATTCGGAATGATCAAGTGATCGATGGTTGCCTGTGTGGTCAGCTTACAGCGTGCGTCGCGCAGGTGGGTGCCCAGGCGTGGTGGTGCCTGAGAGTACTGATTGGCATATACCTGTACGGACCACTATCAGCAAGGGAGTACTTCGGTAGGTACCTAAGTACCTACGTACACAAAGATACGTACATAGCTACATAGATAACGAGGTAGTTACTTAGGTACCCGGGTATTATGTGGGCTCCTCTGAGCACCAGTTGACGGTGCCCCAGATGCATCATGTATATGACGTAAACATAATGAACTCCCTTGTCAGTGGAGTGTGGAAAGGGTACACGGACCAACGCGGGGTAAACGATACCCAGGGACCGAAAACGGAACGAGAGACTGACCACCTTGATCACTGCAATCACTGCAATCACTGCAGTCGCTCAAGTTACCCAAGTCACTCAGACTATCTCATTTTGGAGTGTTTATTCTTCCCTTGGGATGAGTTCGAATTGTTTGTCGACTAACTTGCAGGCAAGCCAACGTCTTGGTAGTTCCTCCTGCTGATTAATTTCTCCTCAGGCCTAGAACACGCCTGGAGTAAAGTCGACGACCTGCGCCTTGGAAACGACGTCGGCGAGGCTCTTCACAAAAGCCAGATGAGTTGGATCCTCCTTCAAGTAGTACTCCCGGTCCTTCTCATTTTCGAACTCGCTCACGAATATGTGCGTGATTCCATTCTGACAAGATGTCACAGTCAGCCCTGAACCCCTTGACTGAGATGTTGAGTCCCCCTCCCGAGTGCTCCGGGTATAACATGACATGCATGTGGCATGGCATGGCATGGCATGGCATATCCATGGATCAATGGCCTGGCTTCAAAGGGGCTCTGCTCACCTGTTGCCCCTCTGGGCTGTTGTCCTTTCCTCCCATTCCCATCTTGATGTATGGTTTCTTCGATTCGGGATGGATGCAGTTGTCCTTCAACGCCAACATCCGATCGCACACCTGGAATTACTCCCTTTAGTGTCCTGTTTCACTTAAGTGCTAGGCTACCTTGGCTCACTCACACTTTGGATGTCCTCAAGTGGAGCCAACGGCTGGAACTCGAACATTACGATGTGAATGATCGCCATGGTATCAGTCTGTACACAATCTGTAGTAGTAGGCAATAGTAGTAGTAGTAGTAGCGAGGGAGTAGGCGATTATGGGATCTGCTCGCTGAAGACAGTCTGGTTTTCTCGACGACTTTGTAATCGAACAAGGGGAGAGCGTGACGTGATGTTGCGACCTCGGGAGACTCGAAGGATCCAGTCAAAACGAGGCATTCAACGACCGACCAGGCCCATGGGGGATGGATATGTCATCAGCCCCGCAGCGTGTACGGATCAATCACTCCATACATATTGCTTAAGTGCCTAAGTACCTAGGTATGTAGGTAGTACTACATGTAATCACACTACAAACAACAACGGATTAACTTGTCTATGGGGATGTATCTATATATAGGTAGCAAATCTAGCAGATACGGATGTCGGGTGATGCGCAAACGCCATATGATGTGGCAACATTGAAGGCAAGCAGCAGAGCTTAGGCTGGCATTTATAGAGATGTCTCTTATATTATTGCAGTCAGTGCACCCACACTAATAGTTATAATTTTTCAACAGATCCGCTCAGACAGTACTGGTTGCATGCATTTACAATGTGAGACCAGCTAAATAGACGTGGAAGCCAATATGTTCACGTGTGTTGTATGTAGCAATTGTCATCCATTGCGACACACCTATCAAACGCCTCCCGGGGGCCTGGAAGTTGCAAGGATATATGCATACAGTAAATCAAGTCTATGTAGCTATCCAAGGTATCAACAACACGTAAAAGCCTCAACATTGCCGCGATATATCTTGATTCTCTGCATTACCTTGATCTCATGGTTATACTCCTCCTGAGCTGGGGTAAGTGATTGCTTGTTCCCTACTTATGTAAGTAAGAGTTAAGCAGGGGTAAAGAGAACCGTTGAATCCGAGCTATTTGTTGAAACTGGCATGATGTTTTTGATACACGTTAAGCATTCGTCCAGCACGCTCAAGTGCTGTCTGTAAGTGCCTAGTCGAAGCTGGACTAGTGCATGTGACAGAATTTGTTTGTATGCCCGTTGGCACCCTTTCATATTGTTGGATATGTTAGAGTAATTGGGACCTACTAGATGCCTAGGTAGACCTTGTCAACTCTATTCAGAGGTTTGAGACAGAGAGCGATAGTTTATCGCGCCATTCCACCTACAAGTGTACTCTGACAATGCTGTGTCTCTCGCTTAACGCTGTTGTCTCTCGGGGGACCACATGTCTCAACCCTTTCACTGCTCAGGTGACTGATTAAGCACGCGGGATGCGCCCAAGCCAAGGCCGGGAGCGATGTTATCTTATTGTAAAGAGGACTTGAGAATATAACATGTTTCAAATATAATGCACACCTTAATCAACCACACATAGATAGTATGGATCAAGGCATTGCCCGGATACTTTAGGTACAGGAAAGCACCTGAACATTACCTCACTGCCCTTGCCATCGTTTCTGTTTCGAGAGCAATAACATCAGTTCACGAACATGGTTCCTCATTTGTTTTTGAGGTTTACGGCTGCCGTGAGCCTCCCAATCTCAACCCTCGCGACGTCCGGGTCTGGCACCACCTCCAGGTACTGGGACTGCTGCAAACCGTCCTGTTCCTGGCCGAACAAGGCTGGGGTCAGTCAACCTGTACGTTCATGTGATAAGTACAATGCCGTCATTACAGACCAGACTATCGAGAACGGTTGCGATACGAGAAGCCCAGACGCAGCCTTCACCTGCACCGACAACAGCCCCTGGATAATCGACAGGGACCTGTCATTCGGCTTTGCTGCTACGACCATAGCTGGAGCTAACGAGTCAGCTTGGTGTTGTGCATGTTACAAGTATGTTATTCTCCAGATGCCGTCACCCAAGGAAGGATGCTTGACAGCGAGAGGGAAACGAACAGTGACCATGACTAACATACCATACACCAGGCTCGTGTTCACCTCCGGCCCGGCGATAGGCAAAACGATGATCGTGCAGTCCACAAACACAGGCACAGACCCGGGCACGAACCAGTTCGACCTCCTCGTCCCGGGGGGCGGGGTTGGCGAGTTCCAGAATGGCTGCTTGAGACAGTTCGGAAATCCTTTCCCCGGCGCTGCACAGGGCGGAGTGGACAGCCGGCCGGATTGTGGCGAGTTGCCCACGCAGAGGCTCCGGGATGGATGTTACTGGCGATTTGACTGGTTCAATGGTGCGAATAATCCGGAAGTCAACTTCACCCAGGTCCAATGCCCCAGCGAACTCGTCGCCAAGTCGGAGTGCAGACGCAGTGACGATAACAAATACCCGCTCTATACGATTAATTCTACCAGATCCGCGACAACCAAGACTACCAAGACTACGACTAAACACATTACCAATTCTACAAGCAAGCAGACTACCATTTCCACGACCAAGCAGGCCACTAATTCTACGAACCAACATACAACCGGTTCATTGGACAAGCAGACCACCAAGACCACGAACAAGCATTCTACCAAGTCCATGAACAAGCATACTGTCAAGACCACGGACAAGCATACGACCCATTCAACGAAGAAGCAGACTATCCAGTCCACGAATAAGCAGACTACTAAATCTACGAGTAAACACACTACCAAGACCACCAACAAGCAGACTCACAAGGCCACCAACAAGCAGACTACCAAACCTACGAGTAAACACACTATCAAGACCACGAACAAGCAGACTACCAAACCTACGAGTAAACACACTATCAAGACCACGAATAAGCAGACTGCTAAGCCTACGAGCACCCGGAAGACCGCGCATCCAGCCTCCAGTGCCACTTCGTCGTTGGTTCCTCTCTGGGGTCACTGTGGAGGCAAGTACTGGACAGGGCCAACGGTCTGCGTTAAAGGGACTACGTGCCAAGAACAGAATCCGTACTACTCGCAATGCCGTCCCCCAGGGGACACCACGTCGCGTGCGAGTTCGGCTACGACGTTGCAACCGAGTGCTGTTCCGTCTAGAACCGCTCAGATGTATGACCGGTGCGGAGGGCTTGGGTGGACTGGTCCGACGTTGTGCGCTCATGGCTCTACGTGCCAGTTCCAGGATGTGCACTATTCCTTGTGTCTCCCACCTGCTGAATCGAGCCAAGAGGGGATATATGAAGCGGAATAGAGCCCATTATTGAACACCGCCGGATCTTTTTCGCCTACCGATGTGACAGAAGTTGACTATGGGCGAATAAACGCGAGCACTTGGGAGGAGCATGCTGGGCCCAGATATTAGAGTGAGAGAATCAAACGCTCTATAGATACAGCATACAGGAAGCATTCATGTCAGAAGAAAGAGAGTAGGAAGCATCCCTGGACATCTTTTAGACGTCAAGACTCAAAAATAAACCTCGGGTGTCCAGGGCTGTCGACAGTTTCTCAACGTTTGCATGTAATCATTACCTGTTCTCGTCTCACTCTTCAACCCTGTTTTTCTCCAACTCTTTTGGAATTGTTTCAGCAGTACATGCACTGGATGCTTGTATCACTGAAGAATGGAAAAGAACGAGCATGATAACGCGTGCGCAGGAGGTCAGTCGACATTTACAATAAGGGTTAGGGTCTTTGGCACAACCCTGGAGACCTCAAACAAGTCGATCCCAATCGAGGACACAAGGTCATAGACTATATTCCACACATGTGCAGTTTACAAATATCTAGGTACATCCAAACTTCTTGGTACTTGCAGACTCAGACCATCGTGGATTGAAGTCTGACTTTCATTTGCAAGATACTTTTCTAGGTGATACTTAAGTGCTGAGGAGACCTGTCCGAGATCCTTGTCGCCGACTGAGGAGCCCATGGACCAGAACGCTACCAGGGCAGCCCAGACGGAGCTGCAAGAGGGACATATCCATCGACAGACAACGGAAGAAAAATGCAAGCCCCAAGATCAAATATCGCAAGACGCAGAGCTTATCTATAAGTACCACCGCATGGAGATGCCCCTCCCGACCAGGGCAGACGCCATCTTCGCCCTCTGCAGCCTAGACGTCCGCGTTGCCAACCGCGCCGCGCAGCTATACCTCGACGGACACGGTCGATATCTCATATTCTCAGGAGGCAGCGGTAAACTAACGGCGGACCGCTTCACCAAGCCCGAAGCAGAAGTCTTTGCCGACATTGCCAGGGCTCAAGGAGTCCCGGAGGAGGCTATCATTACCGAAGCACAGTCTACAAACACTGGAGAGAACGTGCGCTTCACTCATGAGGTTATGAGGAACCGGAGGTTGCTTGGGGGCAAGAGTGGCATTCGATCTTTCATATTGGTGCAAAAGCCTTACATGGAGAGGAGAACCTACGCCACCTTCATGAAACAGTGGCCTGGAATCGGTACGAGTGACGGGGGAAAGGGGTTCGAGTTTAGTGTCACGTCGCCACAATTGGAATGGTCAGACTATCCGAATGAGGACAATCCCCGGGATTTGGTTGTCAATATCATGGTTGGGGATCTCGTCAGGCTGCGTGAGTATTCTGGTAAAGGATACCAGATATCCCAAGATATTCCCGCAGGTGTATGGGAAGCAGGGCAGAGACTGATTGCTGCGGGCTTCGATGGCCATCTACCTTAAGCTTGCAGCTTTGATGTGGCCTGGTAACTTACTCAAGTAGGATTTCACGGGGATGCTGCGGGGCCCCGGGGGGGCCAACGTCTTGACCATAGGTATATGTAGTCTTACTGGCAGTCCACATTTAACAATTAGAGCATCTTGAGGGACCACTTGGAATGTACGTGTATTGCATTCCCTATCGGTGCTGCATCTGTAAACGGCTCAAGTAGACTGATGACCCATAAGCCACAAATAATTTCTCCGATTCATAAGTAGCCAGGGGATTACTCGAGCTGGGTTGACTGAAAGTAACCCATAGTTTTTCGTAAGTCCAAACAGAGCCGAGAGGATGAGTATCACGAGAGCCACGCATGATACAAATAATGGGCCTCCACGTGTCAATGATACTGTGAAACAGCAAGATACAGTCCACTTGATCACTGCTCAGGTGCCAGGTCAAGAATGTCCGGCCGGCTAAGCTCAAAGTCATCACCAGCCTTGTCGATCAAATGTGAGACGAGGCTCTTGATCCAAGATTGGCAGTTCACTTGTTGAACACGCTTGCCGGGCTATTGGTTGTAGTATTTTTTAGTCACGATTCTGACACATGAGACAAAATCATATATGGTCGGTACTCATGACTTACAGCAGGTCCTTGAGCAGAGTTCAGGCTTGGTGCAGGTGCAGGGACTTCCAGGGCCAGCCTTTCTAGGCTATTGAAAGGAGTGGTGTCCACAGTATTCTCGTCAGGCGGATAAGGAGCCTCAGGGTCGATCCATGCATTCTTAATGTTGCCAAGTTGAAGCCGTGCTGGCCCGGGAGTCGAAGACCACGGCGGTCGGTTCAGGCGCTCAAACTCGTGCCTGAAGCCTTCTTTGGTATTGCCTCGGACATTGATAACCGTCCCGCAGCCGTCATTGGATTGGCTGGGAACGAAGATAAACCAATGACCAGCAAAGAGATAATTTCTGTAGCAGCAGAGCCAGATCTGGCGGTAACCCGCGACCGGCTCTTTGATCACCTTGCCCTCAAGTAGGGTGTATAGGACTGCGTTCTCGGGCTTTGGATCTGCAGTGAAATTTGTTGGGGGAGGAAGAGGTGGAGGGGAAGGAGGAGTATCTTTGTTTAGTGGTATGGAAGGCATGCTAAGGTCCATGGAAGGTTGTGGGAATACATACAGCGAACAGAAGCTCAAGGCTACAAGTCCTTTAAATGGAGGGAGACTTCGTCAAGGAGCGCCTAGGAAAATCGATTCTGTTGTGTTAGTGAGTCGAGGGGACGAAGGGATTTATATATTCTTGACAACCCCACACCCTTGCTGCGCCCCCTATAACGAGATGTTTCCAGGCAGCCGCACGTGTTCATGACCCGCATATGCAGGTTAATTACTAACAGCCTGTAGGCATGCAACAAGTTTGGCGTCTAGGTAAGCTATGGGGCTGTAGACGACTTAATTATGCCACGAGTTGTCAGTATAGTCGGAGATTCTCTCCCCAGCCTCATCATCCCAGAGCGATGCCAGAACTGTCCGCTTCCCTGTCCAAGGCAGTCTTGAATGTAGAACAGCATAGTTCTAGACACGTCTCAGTAATGATCTCACTCCGACGACTATTGAAGGGCTACTTACGTCAAGCAAGACCATGTCGCCTTGTTCCCACTTGACTAGAACCTGTGCCGACTCCGCGATCGCAAGGGCTAGATCGAGGTAGTAGCTCTCAATGATGGTACCATCGCCGTACAGAGGAGGAGGGTGGTATGAGCCATCGTCCCCTCGATATGGAGGCCGCGTAGCCCCATGATGCTTGCTTCGACCCCAAGCACTGGTGAGGTTACCGAACCATGTAGTAAGAGCGAAATCCTCGTGCTTCCTGATAACTGCACGAGATACGTTAGGATAAAACCCTAGATGTTTGTGCTTAGAAAGCGCTTACTAGGAACCACATGAGTGACACTCAACGAGCCATCTTCATGCCACTCGAACTCATGGCTGTGCCTCCTGACTTCCTGCTCTATTTTCTTCCGTATGGTCATCTCATTATCTCCAGACTTTACATGTTGCCCATAGGCATCGAAGATACTTGCTCCAGTAGATGACAGCACCTTCGTGACCCCGTAGCGATAAACGTATTTGACACCTTTCTGTTGCAGATTCTCCACAAAGAGGGGAGCTTTTCTTGCAAGGTTTTGACGAGACCCAGTCCTGAGATGATCGGAGTCTCGCCACCTGAGCATGGATTCCGGTCAGTTCCTTACCTCCAGGTTTAAATCGTGAAGAGTTGATGCCGAGTTACCGTGTTCTGGAACCTCCAGTGCGGAGAAGCTTATCCACGCTGGGTGGATCTTGGACCATCCATATTCGTTATGGGGCCAAATAGGCAGTTCTGGTGGTCTATGAAAGATCAGTTTCACCGAATCTTCTCTGCCAGTGAATAGTCTCGGGATGTCTCACCCCTCGTTGGCTGTCTTGACGTTTTTTGCCAACACCGTTCTGATGGGCGGTCGGCCAACTTCCTCGTGAGCAACAAATCCAAAGGCATGGGCGATGTCACTGTAATCCTGAGGAGTCCTGATGGGCAGCCCACGAATAAGTATTGCACCTCCATGTTGCTGACTGAGCTTTTTGAGCTCGCCTGAGGTGGCAATCCGTCTGATGGCGTCCACCGATTCTTGCAGCGTTGGCTTCCAGTCACCCGCCGGCCGCAATGCCAGGGGAAAAGCAGCGTTTGGCAACGGAGTAAAAGTCTGGACATCTGTCTGTCCATCAAACAGAAATGGCTCGAGCCTATTATGGATGGCCATTCTGGAAACTGCTAAGTATGTGTGATGTGATGGTGTTAAAGCATGGGAGCCAGGTGCCAACTTTGTGCAATTCTTTTTATGGGCTCGCTCACATTTCTCCCGATGTTCCCGAATCGAAAGACCACATCCCTCTTTCCAAGTTCCTTGTTACTGTGACAGGGACACAATGTCGTGATATCCTTCGCTGTTGTTGGCCGGCAGCAGCTTCATTGGGTGATATTTGACTACGCCATCCCGCCACAGAATCACTACATGTCCATCCATGGATATACGTGCCGATAGCTTCACCGCGATCTCCATCCCCGCCAGCAACTCGTGACGGCAGAAGCTTCTGATTCACAGAGATATATTATAAGGAAATCTATCAATGCACATGAGGCCAGATAAGTACCCCAACAAGTATCTCGTTTTCTGGCTTGTTTGCTGGTGATTTCCAGTATTTCCAGTCAACATATGTAAGAAATTCTGGGACATTCAAAACCAAAGTACTAAGTAATCATGTCAAAAGCCAATGTAACTCGCCGCCTCTGCAGCCCCAGGACTACCTACCAAGTAGGTAGGAAAGACATGGTCAGCTTTTCAAGTGTATACCTAGGGTATCAATACCACGGGTATGTAATTATGCATTGATGAATTGTAATTTTCGCTTGCTTGCTTGACAGCCATAATGTCTCTTGATGACCTGGACGTGGAGAATTTCGTCCCTGTACGACGCGCCCTGGTCAACATCCCGAAGATCTCAATGGCTGAGCTTACCTACGCTCAAATTGTCCATGATATGTCCACAGTTAGGGTCAACTGGTCTGTACGAAAGATAGGCCTGCCTTAACCCAAAAAGTCGCCTTTGGTCCTGGCCAAGATGTCATCATAATAAGGCTGGAATGCCAACCACCCCTTCTCCGGCCCGCCCACACTCCTTGCCGAGTGCTCGCACTCGTCCTCGTCGATCAGTTTCTTCTCACAGCCAGAGCCCGCAGCAGCCGCATCCGCCAGCAGCTGCGCGTGACAGGTCCGATCCATACTCATGAACCAGAAGGCGGCCTCATCGACACTGCCCCCCACCGTCAGGAGACCATGATTCTGCAATATCACGGCCTTGCCCCCGCCCAGGGCACCCGCTATGCGCGCCCCCTCGTCCGCGTCGACAACCACACCGCCAAAATGGCGATAGACACCGTGACTTTTGTAGAAGCGGAGAGAGTCTTGGGTGATCATGTCCAACTCCCTCCCAAACACACTGAACGCCTTGCCATGGACAGAGTGTGCGTGGCAGGCAGCGTGGACATCGGGTCTGGCCCTGTGAATAGCACTGTGGATGGTGAACGCGGCAGTGTTGATGGGCTCGTTCCCCTCCACGATCCTGCCTTCCTCGTCGACGAGGATCAGGTCCGACACCTTGACCTGGGCGAAGTGCATGCTCAAGGGGTTCAGCCAGAAGTGGTCCGTCAGTATTGGGTCCCTGACACTGATGTGGCCGGCGACGCCCTCGTCGTAGCCGCGCTCGGCGAAGACGCGGAAGGCGGCAGCCAGGTGGGTCTTGCGGTAGTGGCGCTCTTCTTGTAGGGTGGTAAACTGGGGATACGACCTGATCTTGAGGTCAAGGCCGGCCTTCGTCTTTCCGAGGGACTGGACTGGTGTTGGTGCTGCCCGCTGGGGTGTGGACGATGCTGCCGTTGACGCCTGGGCTGAGGCTTGGGACCGGGAATTGCTGGAGATGGAGAGATGTCGTCGAGTTGGCAGCATGATCCTTGTGTTTGAAGATGCTGTCACCGCCAGTGTAGCCGCCCTCAGGAAATAACTGGCTGGACGACGAGAGACGACATGCTGGACCGCTTGGCTCATGAAGCCAGTCATGACGGCAGTTATGCTTAGTGTATTTGGTGTCGAGAGAGAGGGAACGAGACTTTCTAGAGCATCTGTGTGGATATCCCACTTACATACTTATTCGTAGTTACTGTGTATGTACTGTCAGTCAGTCAGTCAGTCAGCGAGGGTCATGATTTTCCTGCACAGTACGGTGGTTCTGAACCGCGAACATTGAACTTGCACGCAATCGACCCCGCAAATTATCCACCTCGGCGACGGCACCAAAACCTGGGGTAATTACTACGTAGGTACTCAGGTACATACCTACATAAGTACTGTATAATATGTATTGACCACCTCCTTATATAGAATGGTATGCGCCTAGGAAGTATGCATTAGGTAAGATCAATGGTGTGTTGTCGCTGGCCGTCTCAAGGTTCAAATGTTGTGAGTGCCAAGGTGGTCACACAGAGACCGACTCATTATACGTAAGTAGGTATGTAGGGGGGGGTATCAGTTTACTTGTACCAAAATGCAATACGCTACCTATATAAACGGGAAACCTATACAAGATTTATACTTTGTATATACCCAGATAAATATATATATATAGCTAGGTATATATATGTTATTATTATTATATTTATACATACGTAATTATATCTAGAATGGCGAATTCGCGAATAAGCTCGACCCGTTGTATGGTGTGACGTCATTATCTGGCACCCAGATGCACCTGCCTTCCTCACCGCAGTTCCACCGGCAGCTGGTCGCCGCTGGCCGCCGGCCGCCGCCCTGAATCGCAGCACAGGGAAGCTAGGCCCCACTATAAAATTGACGGTGACGATTTCAATTGATGCAGCGCCTGCTGTGCGCTGTGTCTGTGCTGTGTCTGTGCTGTGTCTGTGCTGTGCTGTGCTGTGCCGTGGCCCAACCTTAACCTTAACCTCACCTCACCACACCTTAATTTGGCCCAACCGTTTCTCTCAGTTACCATCCACAACCAAACCACCATCCATCCTGGTGCAGTCTCAACTCTCTGAAAACAATAACTAACCTAGCGACCCTCTACGATGTAATGCTAGCAAGAGCTCATATTTTCTTCTGATTCTAACACTGGAGGAGTTTCAAAGGTTGGCGTTTTCTACGGGCTCATACTCATATCCATACTCATCCTCATCCTCATCCTCAACAACCTTCGTCCACAATGTCTTCACATCGTGGCACCCCAGACCCCTTCGACCGCCTCCATTCAGAGTCCCCAATCCACAGGGACGAGGGTGAACAGGAGCGCATGGCCGCCGTCGTAGCAGAGCACCTGCCAGACGGATACACCGCAGCCTTTGATGGCTTTGGCCCTGCCGCTCCAGCACCCCAGGAGGAGGCGACCCCCAGCTCGACTTCCCTCCATGACCGGGCTGAGGACAGTGACTTTCCGGCCGCATCCTCCCTCCATCTCCAGGGCGGTGACATGCACCGTGACCTGTTCAAGATCCCCGCCCAAAAACAGATCTTGGGCATCCAACGCTCCTCGACCTTCTCCCATCCAAACAGGACAGAGCTCTCGGACGACCATCTGACCGTCGCCGAGATCAACCAGATTCAGGGTTTCCGCCGCCATCATGTCTTGCAGCACCACAGGCGGCCCCGCACCGGCTTCTCTGGTGGCGCTAGCATCCCCATCACCCGGAACTTTGTCGAGTTTCTGGATCTCTACGGCGCCTTTGCGGGTGAAGATCTCGCCGACTCCGACGACGAGGATGCCATCACTACGGATGACGAGGCAACTCCCTACGATCAGGCTGAAGAAGATCAGCAGCCCACTGAGAACAGCCCACTCGTCCGTCGTCCACCCCGGAACATGCGCAGGAGGTCATCCCGCGTGTTGAGGCAACATGGCAATGCGGGCACCACCCAGACCTTCTTCACCCTGCTCAAGGCCTTCATCGGAACGGGCATCATGTTCCTCCCCAAGGCCTTCAGCAACGGCGGCATCCTCTTCTCCTCGCTGTGCCTCGTGTTCATCGCTGCCATCTCCATGTGGGCTTTCCACCTCCTGCTCAAGTGTAGGACGGCAGTGGGCGGGGGTTACGGTGAGATCGGGCAGGCCATCTCGGGCGACAAGATGCGCAGTGTTATCTTGGCGAGCATCACGCTCTCACAGCTCGGGTTCGTCTGCACGGGCCTGGTCTTCGTGGCGGACAACTGGTTCAGCTTCCTGGCTGCCGTCACCAACGGGGCCAACCCCCTCGGCACCAAGTCCTTGATCGCACTCCAGGCGCTGCTGCTCGTCCCGTTGAGCTTCATCCGCAACATCTCCAAGCTGGGCTTCGCCGCCACCCTCGCGGACATCTTCATCCTGATCGGGCTCTGCTACATTTGGCAGTTCGACTTCGGATACCTCGCAAAGAATGGGATCGAGCCATCCGTCCGGCTCTTCAACCCCAGTGCGTACACCCTCACCATCGGCGCGTCCATCTTCACTTTCGAGGGGATAGGTCTCATCATCCCCATCCACGCGTCGATGCGCTCCCCTGAGAAGTTCGAGAAGCTCCTGGGCGTCGTAATGCTCATCATTACCTGCATCTTCACCTCGGTCGGCGCGCTCTGCTACGCCACCTTCGGGTCGGACACGCAGATCGAGGTCATCAACAATTTCCCGCAGGACTCCAAGCTCGTCAACGCCGTGCAGTTCATGTACGCCCTCGCCGTGCTCATCGGGAACCCCGTCCAGCTCTTCCCGGCCATGCGTATTCTCGAGGGCAAGCTCTTTGGCCACCGCAGCGGCAAGAAGGACGTCCTCACCAAGTGGAAGAAGAACGCCTTCCGGACCGGCCTGGTCTTCCTCTGCTGCGCCATCTCCATCGCCGGGAGTGCGAATCTGGACCGGTTCGTCGCCCTCATCGGCAGTGTGGCCTGCGTCCCGCTTGTGTATGTGTACCCGCCCTTCCTGCATTATCGGGCGGTTGCGCAGACCAAGGGGGAGAAGGTGGCGGATCTGTTACTGATCGTGCTGGGGATGGTGGGCATGGTGTACACGACTGCTATTACACTTTTGGACAGCTTCATGTGATGCGATCGTTCGATGCGCACTTGCAACGAAAGAGACGTGAAATTGGTTTGAGACAAGAGCTAGAACAAGAGAGAGAGAGAGAGGGAGAGCAAGAGAAGAAAAAAAAGTGAGAGTCACGATGGGTTTCAGGGAAAAAGAGCAGGAGAGGAGATCTGCATGCACGGCTGGTTCTAGTTTGGATTATGTATTTTTGTTTGCTTTGGACAACGCATCTAAGCGGCGCTTTTTGGCATGATTAACTTCACGAGACGAGATTTCAAAGTAAAATAAGGAGAGGAACACGAGAATGGTCACCAGCGTATCATTGGCTTGGAGGATATCTACTTGGAGGAGAAAGTACTTGAGTATTTGGTCGTGTGTCTGTGAAAGAGAGAGAGAGAGATTGGATGCATCAATAGCCCTTGTCATCGACTATCGTGGACAGCACTTAGCGGCCAACCAATCCCCTTTCTCCCGTGCTTCCAGACCGGACCACAACTTTGGTTCATACCTTCACCGTCGATACAGGCCAAGAAACAGGGGACAGAAGAACATGCATTATCGAGAGCCATTCAATGGAACTCAGGGGGCCAGTCAATCATGTTTATTAACCGCACGAGGGACCGTCGTATCTGCACCGGAGCGTCGTCGTAATCTGGTCGAAACAACTCCAGCTGAACCTGAGATTCCTCATCATCCCTTGACACGTCTGCAAACGCGCACAAGCAACTCAGCCATTTGTTTATGTGCTTTTGTGCTTGCTGTACGCGATATAGCGCTTGCATGCCGGGGTCACTGTTCACGTCAGGGAGAAGGCTGGCCTTCTTCCAGTCCAAAGCCGGCGCACGATGGCTCCTCACCCTCATCATGGCGAGCAGCCTCTGCTACGTGATATACGTCTACCACACTGATGTTCAGCCTGGATTCCTGCAACACATACTACCCAATACCAGACCAGACCAGCCGGACACACCCAGCCCCGCCATTCCACCTAGCACTCCAGACGTAGTATCACCACCACCACCGCCACCACCACCTCCTCCTCCTCCTCCTCCCCCTCCCCCTCCTCCTCCTCCTCCTCCTTCTCCTCCACACAACACACACCACACCCAGCCAGCATGGTTCGACACACCCGCCGCCTTCGACACCTCGCAGCTCATCACAGGGGACTACACCCCCACCAGCGCCTTACCGTCCCGGCCCCTCGCGCTGCACCCCGTCGTCTCCTCCGCCATGGCCCGCTTCCTCAGCCGGCCGGTCCTGACGCACGCCCAGGCGCGGCCGCAGAACGAGGCCGCGTGCCCGCGGGCCCAGCTCGACGCGCAGGTCAACGCGGACCAGCTGCAGGGCGAGCGGGCGGGCTGGCTCGGCGTGGACGCGGCGCGGATCGTGGCGATGCGCACGGCGGCACTGGAGTACCTGGAGGGGCGGTCCGCGGCCGAGGGGATGGACGCCCTCGTCGGGCCGGGGAGGAAGCCGGCAGGCGGCGGCGGCGAGGAAGTGGCTGTCGAGGTGGGCTCGCGCGGGGTCGTGCTGGCGGCTGGGAACCACGGGACTGTCGACAAGGCCGTCATGTGCGTCAAGGAGATGCTGAGGCTGGGGTGGGCGGGTGGCGGGATCGAGGTGTTTCACTTCGAGGGGGAGATGACGGATGAGAAGCAGAGGAGGGAGCTGGAGGAGCTGGGGGTGGCGATCCGTACGGTACGTGAAAGCGGTTGTTACTTGCTCCCTTTTGGTGTATAGCACCATCACCACCATCACCATCACCATTCACCACGGACATATCGTGCCCAGCATACCTCCCCTTATACTCACACGCAGCAAACACGGCAGGTCTCGACCAAGAAGGCCCCGAACCAGTGGAAGAACTTCGAGCTCAAGGCCGAGTCGATCCTGCGCAGCTCCTTCGACGAGGTGCTCTACCTGGACTCGGACAACGTCCCGCTCTCGGACCTGACGGCCCTCTTCGGGTCCCCGCTGTTCCGGGACCCGCGCGGCGGCAACGCCGTCTTCTGGCCCG
The DNA here is from genome assembly GCA_016808195.1 of Cytospora chrysosperma. Taxonomy (NCBI): domain Eukaryota; kingdom Fungi; phylum Ascomycota; class Sordariomycetes; order Diaporthales; family Cytosporaceae; genus Cytospora; species Cytospora chrysosperma. The sequence continues at coordinate 6,418,756 of MU179926.1, read as the reverse complement.
ACCTCAACCGCGACCACCCGGACAACGCCGTGCACAGGCTCCTGGGCATCCCGTGCCACGACGCGTGGGAGCTCGACAGCGGCCAGGTCCTGATTGCGAAGTCGGGCAACGGGGGGCTGAACCTTGCGGCGCTGTACCTGGCGCAGCATATGGCTGAGGACGGGAGTTACTGGTTCAGTGGCGGGGACAAGGATACGTTGTAAGTTGAGAAGATATAGTCGGGTTCTGCAACATCGAGCACGCCTTACACCACACACGCAGAGAGAGAGAGAAAGAGAAAGAGAGAGACAGCCAAACCCCCTCCCCCGTTCCCTAGCTCTACAGAGATATATGCTTACCTAGACCCAGCCGCTACGCCTTCCTAGCCCTCGGAATCCCCTACACGCCCGCCCCGCGCTGGCTCTCCCTCCTAGGCAGCAACCTCACGCCGCAGAGCGACATCTTCTGCGGCGCGGCGATGCTGCAGTACGGGCTGACCCCGCCTGCGCCGGCGCCCACCACCACCGACACCGACACCACCGACACCACCAGTCCAGGCCACGCCGACCCGGCCGACCCTTCCCACCCTTCACCCCTATTCGTCCACGCCAACCTCCTCAAGCACCAGAGCGGCGTGCGGCCGGGCGGGGGTGTCTTCACCCTTCTCCGGCGGCTCTCCCCGCTGCAGGACGACGTGCGCGCCGAGTACCCACCGGGAACGGCGCTGCACAGCGTCACGGGGGGTGGGAAGTCGGTTGGGGGCAGGGGGCTGTGTAGTGACATCAGGGCGTTCCGGGACGGGGCGGATGTCGAGACTGTGGATGCGCGGACGGCGTATGGTGGTGTGCTGGCGAGGTTTGAGGAGGTGTATTTTGGGTATCCTGGAACTCGGCCTGGGGTTTGGAGGTAGATGTTTAGAATGTGTGGTGTTACAGCGAATCAAGATCAAGAAGTGATAGGTTCCTATTGTCCGTTCTTATCTATGTATATGAAAGTCGTGAAATCTAGAGTCTAGAGTAACAGTTGCGAAAGCATGGTATTGCTGTCTATTCCATATATGCCTTGACTCAGGTTGCAAGTATAACCAGTCATGTATCCCTACGTCCGTCCACCCAACAGCCAGACCCTCCAGTGGAGGAAAGGATAATAAGGAAAAAGAAGAATGAAATATAAAACTTAACTCCACGCAATGCTCCTTCTCTTCCGTCTGCATCTAACAGGCCCTATCCTCAGGCAACGTCTCATCCGTGAGGTTCCCACTGCTATACTCCTTCCCACTACTACCCTCCCTCCCACTCCCATCGTCCCTCACCTCCCCCAACCAGGTCGCCATGACCCTGACAGCCTCGCCATACTCCACCCCGAGGCTCTCGGGCGGGTTGAACGGCAGCGGCTTGTCCCACGCATGCTTCGCCTCACTGACGACCCTGAAGCCGACCTCCTTGCCCCTCTTCTCCAGCCTGCCCGCGAAGCGCTTGCCCTCGGCGAGGAGCATGTCGTACTCGCACAGGCACAGCTGGACGGGGGGCAGCCTGTCGATGAGGTGGTCGGGCATGAGGCCCGGGGAGAGCAGCGGGTTGTCGAGCTCCGCCTTGAGGGATTGTGGGTATATGTAGCTCGCGTCGAAGATGTCGGTCAGGGAGCGGGGCAGTGTGAGCTCGGGCTTGCAGCAGGTGAGACGCTTCCTCGGGCGGGACATGGTCCAGTCAAGGAGCGGGTAGAAGAGCATCAGGCCTGCGGGCTGCGGTATCGAGGCGTTCGCGGCCTTGGGTATGCTGCCGCCTTGTTCGCCTGATGAGAGGGAGAGCTTCTCCATGGACTGGGTGAGGGCGGGTTCAAGGTTATACCCGTGTTTCTTGTGGTCCTGTAGCAGCACCCAGCTCGCCAGGGCCAATGTTCCGCCTGCCGAGAAGCCGCTGATGATGATCTTGTCCGGGTCTATCCAGAACTCGTCGGCTCGTCGCCATATCTGCAGTATCGCATCGGCGCAGTCTTCGACGGGGGTGGGAAAGGGGTAGCTAGGCGCCAGGCGGTACTCGACGGAGAAGACGACGGCGCCGAGTGCCTGCATGACTGCCATGGCCCAACGGCCATCGTCGGTTCCCTGGCCGAGGCAGAAGCCTCCGCCGTGGAAGTTGATGACAGCTGGTCTTCGGGCTCGAGGATCTGGTTGCGGGTTCAGTGTTGACGGGACCTTGTCCATGGGGTTCTCGATGGGGCCGGAAGGTGTGGTCGGCAGAGATATCGAGCTCCTGGACCTGAGCGATTTAGATGACTTGAACGACATGCGGGAGGAGATGCGCGACAAGGACGGCCTGCCTGACCTGCCGGTGTCATCATCACGCGTGGAACCTCTGGAGGAGAAGCGCGAGAGGACCGGCTTTAGTCCGCCACCGCCGCTGGGAACCTTGAGGAGGCCATCGTCGCTGTCCCCGTTGCCTTTCTCGCCGTGGCTATTCATCTTCTTGAGTTTGTTCTTCATCGACCTCACGCTCTCCCTCGAGCTCTTCCTCGACAGGGCCCTGGGACGATCGGGGGTCCAGACTTCTGTTTTTATCTTCTCTTTGCCGCTGTACTCCTTGGAGAGGGTCGAATCGAAATAGACGGTCTTGTGGGGTGATGGTACCGGGGGTGAGGTCATGTTGCCCATGCCAAAGGCGATGGAAGCACCGGCTCGATATGCATATGCGCGTGTCGCAAGGGTCCATCGTGAGGACTGCTCGAGAGGGTTGTGGTACACATCGGTGGAGGGTGCATTGATAGCGTCTGCTGCCTCCTGCTGCAGGTTGGGCTGCTCAGCCAAAGGTGCGATGGCGGCGTCAGACATTCCGTAGTCGTCGCAGTCGTTGTTGCTGTCGCTTTTGTCCTCGTCCTTGCCTTTGTCCTTGTCTTCGTCTTCGTGCTTGTGGCTGTGGATCTTTGTAATGACAGACTGATTATCATGGGTGGAGGGATCTAGACGATAGGTTGATGCGCACTGGTTAGGAGATAAGCGAGAAGCAAGAGGCAATTCACAACCAAACAATTAAGATGGATGTGAGAGATCGGCGGGGGGTGTTAATGCGTAAATAAAAAGGGCGAGGGATACGTCACGTTACGGTGTTGTTGTTGGGGAGATGATGAGGAGGGGAGACCAGTGTTCATCATAGCTGGAGTCGGTTCATTGTGGTGGTGTTGGTGGTGGTGGTTCAGGGACATGACATGACATATGTGGGAGGCGACACAGCCTGCTTCCAAGCTCGAATTGGCGATCGTTGGTTGGCTGTTGTTGGCTGTGTGGGTGTGATACCTCTGATCTCGTTCCTAAATCGTGTGATGGCCCTGATCAACTGTGTAGAGTCTGATAATTGTACAGCTGCACACACCTGGACAGTCAGGCAGTCAGGCAGTTAGACAGTAGATACAGGTCTGATCAGACGCTGTGCAGCCATAATCATCAGGCGGTTACTGCCCACACCACGCGTACACAGTAGAAGTCACTCACCAGGCCTCGCTTTGCCCAAAACGGTATGACGTCAAGGTTCCAGACCGTCGGGAGTGCAACATGTTGGGCCACCAGTCAGGAACAGCTGATAAGTGCGTGCTGCGTACCTGCCTACAAAGCTTAGCTGTATCTTACATAAACCTAACGTGGTAGGGCTTTGGCAGTCTGGATGGCAGGTGCGTACGTAATCCATAATCCGTGCCACGGCCAAAGAATTGCAGAATTCTTATCATTCTTATCGCCAAAGCACGGGCCATAGTTGACGTCGTTGTGGAGAAGCAAGGGTGGAGGAGTATCTGATCCGGGCACCGGGAGATCGACGATGACATAAGCGGGGAAACCATTTTTTGCTCTGCATGTGGGTGAATACTTGAGTACTTACCCCGTATTCACCTGTCCTCCTCCATCACCACGAGAAGTCCGCCAGTTCGCCAGCCAGTCTGACCCCAGCCTATATATCAATACATGAAACCACACTATGGATCATTTCAAGGTTGTCTTACAAGGTATTTTAGTCCCCTAGCATCACCGATATATAATTGCAACCCGGATCATGGCGCAAATGCCGTCACACGACAGTGACCAGCAGCAGGGCTGACAGGATTGGCGATGGCCTCTGCTGTCCTGAAGTGACCATCACATCGGCGACATACTTTGGCACGTGGAAGGTAGGAATTATGTATGACAAATCAGCAAGAGTCAGCTGCTGAGTCGCCGTTGTTACTGCAGTTCCCTTCTTTTCTTCCATTTCTCTTCCGTTCTGCTGTTTTCCGTTGCATTGCCGGATACTCCGGGGGCCGGGGTCAGCCTTATTTTTTTTTTCTTTCTTCCTTCCCATGACACTACCACAGTATGTACCTAGTTTGTATTCTATACTCACATCTTTACTCTGTGTTCTGTAAGCCTCGGCATTGATGGCTATTCTGCCAGTCTGTCTTTTCTATGGCATGTTGGTGTTTACATAGATGGCCATTCAGAAGTTCTCCTGCGTGGTTGGCACAGATCAGACGAGACTGCCACACTGGCCATCAGGCCATCACCGCAGGGGCATTTGCTCCGGCCACTGCAACATCATCATCTCCCCATTCGCTGTCCAATGCCAATGTCGCTTTCTCGCCTATCTCGATCCGTTCCGTCATCCAATCTCCGCGGGAATCGAATGCTTAGCCTGCTAGTGCACCAACATAATATGTCAGTATGTACAGTAACACGGGGGGCATTGCGTGAGGAGGATAGTGACTTGCACATGCTTGTTATGCGACCGAGTTGTTGAGCTGTGCTACGTATTCAAAAGTACACAATACCTGGCATTTACACAACACCAACGTCATAGGGCCCACTTCGCCGTCTCCGTCGGCGACTATCAATTGACATGCATTTTCCTGGTTTCGACCATGGCTCATTTTATGCCGAATCTTGTCCGCTGGGGCGTGGAATTTTGCTTTCCACGAGAGCAAATAGGTGACCAGCAGATCGACTCGACTCAACTCAACTCGACTCATCACCCTTACAACGGCGACCAAGATTACTTAGGTAGGTTTAGCCCGTAACCGAAAGATACGGAGCGGCAGCACTGGCAAGCAGGCAACAAGTCAGTGTACCAGGGTACTGCTCAGGCTGGACTGTACGAGAGTATGTCATCGATTTTTTCCCAATGCTTGCTTTGCTTTGACGATTGTTTTATAATCCACACTACGCATCTTCAATGTTGTTGTGTCTCACCTTTCTCTGTCTCTTTCCATTCTTCTCATCCAACATAGTATTCTATTCCTATTGACGATACCGTGATACCCCCCCAATTTCGACTCTTAACACTTGATACCCCCGATAAATCTGTCTCGCTTCCTTAATTGGCCACGCATCGTGACACTCACCATCTTTTTACTTTTTTTGCCACACTTATTCAGTGTGTCATCGAGTCGTCACCTCTTGCTTCCGTAACAAGCAAGGCAATTCACCGTCACCGTCATCGTTACCGTTACCACAGTCACAACAACAACAACAACAACAACAACAACAAAAGCAGCCACAACTACATAGACGGCAAGCGGGCGAACTCGCCAACAACACCACCGTCACTCAAAGTCATCACGAGAAAAGTCAACCAGGTTGGCTGCCTTCCAAGATGACGGCACTCCAGGATTTCCTAAAGACCATCTCTCCGCGCTCAAGCGTCGACGGTGGTCCCAAAAAGGCCAATGGCAATGCACACGCCAGCTCCACCGATAGCAGGTCGAGCCTGGGCAACTCCAGCAGACGCACCGAGGACAGGCGCGCGAGGAAGCAGGAAAAGTCATTGAGGCTGCAGAAGGAGAAGGAGAGGGTCGAAGAGAGGCGCAAGATGGAAGACCAGCTTGCAATGCAAACAGAGGACGAGGAGACGCGAGCGCGATACGGCTTGGCCATGGATGCCAAAGAGCTCATGACCATCGAGGAGATCACTCACCTGGCAGAGGGGCAGGAGGTCACCTTCCGAGCCCGCATACACCACCAGCGCAACATCTCCAAGCACCTCGACTTTATCCTTTTCCGCGACCAGACTCACTCTATCCAGGGCGTCCTGCAGCATGACACACCCCACTTCGTCAAGTGGGTGCAGCGCCTCGACCCAGAGTCCCTTGTCCAGGTTACTGGCACCTTGCAGAAGCCCCCCGAGCCAGTGCGCTCCGCCACCGACCACAACATGGAAATCAAGATCTATTCGATCCATCTGGTCAATGCTGCCCACGATCTGCCATTTGACAACTACGAGCCCCCTGAGGCCACTCAGATGCGTCTGTCGAACCGCATTCTCGACTTGCGCCACCCTAGCAACCAGGCTCTGTTCCGCATCAGGCACATGGTGACCAAGAAGTTCCGCGAGGTGCTAGACAAGGACGGCTTCATCGAGATCCAGACCCCAAAGCTACAGCCTTCTGCCACAGAGAGCGGCGCAGAGGTCTTCAAGGTCAACTACTTTGGACGCCGGGCCTTCTTGGCGCAGAGTCCACAGCTGGCAAAGCAGATGACCGTGTCGGCGGATTTTGGCAAGGTATACGAGGTAAGTTGCGGACGCTTTATTGTGTGGTTATAACCACAGTTTACATGGCCAGTTTCGAACTAACCATTTGTCCTGTCCAGATCGGTCCCGTCTTCCGAGCCGAGAACTCCAACACAAAGCGCCATCTCGCCGAGTACACTGGTCTCGACATCGAAATGGCTCTCCAACATGACTACCATGAAGTCATCTACAAGATTGACGCCTTCTTGAAAGAGGTGTTCCGCACCCTGCAGTCCATGCCCGAACTAGAGATTGTTCGTCAGCGTTGGCCGTCAAAGGACCTTGTCTGGCTGGAAGAAACTCTCGTTCTTCCCTTCAGTGAGGGCCTCCAGATGCTCCGTGACGATGGGATTGATGTTGAAGAGGAGGACCTGTCCACCCGCAACGAGATTCATCTGGGTGAGCTCATCAAGGCGAAGTATAATACCGACTATTACATTCTCGACAAGTTCCCCGCCAACGCACGACCTTTCTACACCCACAAGGACCCCGATAACCCCAAGTGGACCAACTCCTTCGACATCTTCATTCGCGGCCAGGAAGTCTGCTCCGGCGGCCAACGTATCCACGACGCCATCAAGCTTCGCGAGAACATGCGCCAAGCAGGTATTACGGAGGACGGCATGGAGACTTATCTTACGGCCTTCGACCTCGGCGCACCACCTCATGGTGGTGCTGGTTTGGGCTTGGAGCGTATCCTGGCTTGGTCTCTTGAACTTGGTGACGTGCGCTACGCCACCCTCTATCACCGTGACCCGAAGTCCCTACCCGAACGCTCATCTCGTCTGCCACACCCCGAGTGCGACACACGGCACCCTAAGCCGGAAGGCGTCGATGAGTATCCACTCGAGAAGCTGATTGCAAACTACGGAGACGCTACCAACACATCATGGCTGGACGAGCGGTTCGAGATCTGGCGTCACCCTACCACCAGCGCGGCGGTAGGTTACGTCCGCCAGGATAACAAGTTCGCGATGGTGGCAGGCGACCCGCTTTGCGATCCATCTCAGAGTGATGAGATTGTCAAGGCGTTCGTCAAGTTCGTCGAGAAGGACTTGAAGCTCACCCCCGTCTGGATGCTCGTCTCCGAATCGGTGCAAGAGGTTCTTGGCCGGAACCTGGGATGGCGCACTCTCACCTGCGTTGAGGAACAGCGCGTCGACGCTGACAAACACGCCGCCGGCCCCCACGGCCGCGAGGCGAGAAAGGTCGAGAGAGAGGGCATCAAGATCCATGAGCTCAGACCCGATGAGGACTTTATCAAGAGAGCGGATGCGTCTATAGAGAAGTGGAAGCAGAACAGGGCTGGCAAGAAGCAAGTCCACCTGACTGAGATCCGACCGTGGATCGATATGGAGCACCGCCGGTACTTTGTCGCCGAGAAGGAGGTCGAGGAGGACGGAAAGAAGACGACCAAGGTCATGTCGATGGTCGTGTTTGCCCAGCTCGCGCCCCGCCACGGCTGGCAGGTGAAGTGGGCCCTCGACTTCCCCGGGACACCCCCGGGCATCATCGAGGCCACGGTTCTGACCGCGCTCGCCGCGGTCAGCGGCCCGGTGACGTTCGGTGCCGGCGTGAGCGAGAAGCTGGTCCCCGGCGCGCACCTGGGCGGCGTGAGGGCCAAGTTCCTCGCCAAGACGTACGACACGGTCGTCAAGAGCCTGAGGCTGCACAAGAAGAGCGAGTTCCGTGACAAATTCGGCGCCTACGGCGAGCCGGTCTACGTGTGCTACCCTCGGATGGGCCTGGGCGTCAGGGACTTCAAGTACATCATTCAGTTCTTTGAGGACTAAGCCGCATGCGAGGTGATCGCTGTGGTCGCTCAAGGCGCTTTAATTGATGGAAGAGGGGAGTAATGAGGGGAGGTCTGACGATATCAATACCATGGTGCCGTCTGGAACGGACTAGCAGAGGAAGTCGATGTTTACTTTAAAAAGGGGTGTCTGGTGTTTTTGGTCTATTTCCTTTACCCCCTTTTTCAATGTTGGTCTCTAGCGATGAACGATTATCCCCCCCCGTGCCCCAGCATCATTCGGTTAAACCATACATAGGCGCGAGAGGAAAAACAGTGTATAATGAGGAGTAAGAGATAGATGAGTAGAGATACCACAACACGGGCTTTTTCTTTTGTTCGATGCTACAGTACATAGACTCTTGTTAATATGGGATCTATAAGACATAATTTTCCACACCTCTAAGGACTGAATTAACTGCAAGAAAAATATATCTAGGCATATACACAGTTCTAATGTTCCTATTACAACCTTCCTCGCCTAGCTCCGTGGTCGAAGTTTCCTCTCAGCCCTAGGAGAGGATACAAAGAGAGACAGGAAGTAGAGTGAAGAGCTAGAGTATTGGGGTAAGTTCGAAAGGGGCTGTCTCTTGGAAACCTCTCTTCTGATCTATTGTTCTTTCGGTGTTCCGTAGTCTCCTGGACATACTCGCACCGACTCCTCGGGGATGAGCCTGGCCCGACGACTCGTTCTCTCCTTACTCTCCACTGGGACGACCTTGCCTCTCCAATCTCTCTTGATAGCCATCAGGCGAAACCAATATCGCTCCACGGACTCGTGCGCTCTTCTCTGCGATGTTCCGCTGATAACCAGCTCTGCCTTCACGGGTCCACTCCATGGCTGTGCATCGAACTCGTCTGTTGATGACCCAGGAACCGCAGGAACCGAGATCTTCTTCTGATCTGTGAAGCGCCCGACCAAGAGCCAATCCACAATCGCCTTGTTGCGCCTGGCGACGTCGACGGCCGAACGAAACCCATTGGGACCATGATACGATATGCTAGCACCGCGCCGAACAAGAAGCCTGACGGTTTGGAGTTGCCAGGCTGAGCATGCTGCCATTAGGGCTGACCCTGAGGGACACCCTTCGAATTCCAGGCTCGCTCCAAGTTCGAGGAGGTTCGTGACTGCGATTATGTCCCCTAATGACGCATAGATGCACAAGGGTGCCCACGAATCGGACGGCTCAAGATGGGCCAACTTGCGCAGTCTTTCCAGCCCAAGCTTTCTTAGAAACAAACTGTAGTGGCAGGTAAGCCATGCCATGGGCATCATAGAATCATACCCGTTCCATGGAAATGGCTCACTCTTTTCTAGGCGGAGGTCGCTATTCAAGAGGAGGGAAGCAAATAAGCCTCTTCGCATACCGTAACAGACTGGTGACAAGGAGAGTGTGTTTGATTGATGGGGATCAAGACCATGTTGTACCAGAGTCGCGAACATCTCTCCCCGCTGGGTGGGTTCAGCTTGAACGCTAGGATCCCCATATGCGGAGGCGTGTAGGACTGTTTCAGATGAATAATTGGAGGCTTTGAGGTTTGCTCCGGCATTGATCAACAATCTAGCCACTTCATTATTACCTCGGTATGCGGCAACAATGAGTGGGGTATCTCCGTGGTCATCTCGACATTCCGTTGCAGCGCCCTTCCGAAGAAGCAGCCCTGCCACGAGATTATTTCCAGCCGATCTTGACCAGGCTGCTTCATGCAAGGCTGTGTCCTGATTGTTGTCAAATACGTCAATATCGGCGCCATTTTCGAGGAGTAACGTGGCCGTCTTGACATTCCCATTGATGGCAGCTAGATGCAAAGGCGTCATGCCGTCATCCGCTCTCTGGTTTGCTGCGACGCAGGTGGGCTGACGAAGAGTACCTGTGTCGTCACTTGAGAGCTATCAGAAGTTGTCTGCAGCCAACAAATACATCTATGAAGTTGTAGGTTCAAGTTTTTCATGCGACTTACACGTAAGGTGCTTCGAATCTTTGAACGTGATTGAAGAGTAATCGTAGCCCGGTATTATTGTTGTTGTAGACAGCACCACAAATAATAGTCGCTGTCTCACGCAGGACCGATCCACCATCACGCTGATACTTCTCCAGCATAAGGGGAAGGATTTTGTTCAACTCAGGGCGCGAAACCATGTGGTACAGTGGTGAGATGTACAGCTGCCCTGAGTCAACACACCTCGCGGCATTAGCATCACGAGCGAGAAGCCACTCAATAATTGATGGCTTGAGCTTCTCGATGGCCCAAGTCAAGGGAGTGTGGCCGTCGAGGCCTGCCAATTCGCTATCCAGACAAAATCCTAAACGAAGGAGCTCCTCGCAAGTTTGCATGTCTGCACGCAAGAGAGCGCTTTCAAATGCCTGGGAGACCAATTTGGCGTTCTTTTGTGACGCACTAGTGAAGAACGTAGAGTACTTCCCAAGACAGTCGATGATTTTCTGATTTCCCACCTGTCTAGCATATGCCATGGGGCTCATCCCAAAGTTGTCGGTGTCCATAACACTACCGTGGCTGGCAAGGTATTCGACGGCCTCAACTTTTGCATTTCGCACGGCAAGGTGCAGGGGCAGACTACCATTGGATGTCTTGAGGTTGATTTTGGCCCCTCGATCGCAGAGAAACCGCATCGAATCCGTTCTCCCACACATGGCTGCAACGTGCATGGGAGTGAAAAGCTCAACAGACGCTGCATCTGGGTCTGTTAGAAGATTGTTGTCAAAGTAGAATGAAAGACAGCTGGTCTCGTCACGCATAGCGGCAAGATGCAATGCATTCATTTCGATGCCATGTTTCTTGCCACCGATCGATATTATACTCTTGCCAGTTCTGTGCCAATCGATTTTCCATACCGTCGATGCCATCAGTTCGAAGAGAAATGGCGTTTGAGCATGCCAAGCAGCAGTCAAAGCTGCGTCGAAACCACACGTATCAGCCTGGCTTGGGTCGGCCCCATGCTCCAGCAATACCTGGGCAGTACCAGCACTGCCATCTTCAAGATGGTATACGAGGGCTGGGCTTGAATATTGATCCCTCGTACGGAGGTTCGGGTCCGCGCCTCGCTTCAACAGCTCTTGAGTTTGCCATTCCTTGAAACGGCCCACCAAACAATGGATCAAGCCTTTCCGCTCATCATCGTTCGGATTGATCTCATTCAGCCGTGATGTATTTGCGTGGTCCAGAAGTTGTGTGAAGATGGTCTTGCTCGCGAGTTCTGTGGCGGTAATGGAACAAGCCAGTTCTAGTGCCGACAAGTGGTTGGTTCGCTGATGCACGCTGACACCTTTGGCGAGGAGCAATGTGACAAGCTCGCTATGCTGGTCTGAGATGGCTGCCTTCAAAAGCCGCACCAACATGGCAGATTTTCGCAAGCGTTCCCAGAAGTCGTTGCCGGTATCAACGAGCCATTTTTGCATCGTAGCGGCTGAAATGGGCCACAAGTCGTCAAGTCGCTGAAGTGTGTTTCCAAGAGGCTCTAGTATAGATGACACTGCCGAGACTTTTTGGACCTCCTCGTAGGACTGCATGAAACTGAAAAGATCGGGTTGAGAAGCTGCACGGTCCAAGACATTTTTCCGGTCCTGACTTATGGAAAATGACTCCCGCTCTCTCACCCATTTCCCTCGAGCGTCCTGAATGCTCGATATAAAGTGCTCCCACACGCGCTTCTTGTCCTCTACATCCAGTTCCCGAGACGCTGTTTTAGCCAGGACCCCCAATACTTCCATGTCCAGACTGGGCCTTGAAGCGCAAAGACAGCTGTTGAGGTAAACATCTAAGGGAAGTATACCATCGGCGCGAAGTGTGCAAGCTTCAGGATGCAAAGACACCAACCGATCCAGGAAACCTGCAGACATCTCCTGAGAGATGTGATGCAGGAGGGTTGGCCCATTCGTGCCAACATCTAGAGACTCGATGTCTGCTCCAACCAGGTAGTCAAACGTTCGCGGGCAATTCTTTCTCACGCAGAGGGGCAAGATAGGGGTTGGACTCCGCAAAGTATCGAGGCGGCATTCTCCCCTCTGCAGAAGAAGTAAAGCTCCTTCGTCTTCCCCTTTAGAGACTGCGAATGAAATTGGTGTGTAGCCCTCCTTATCCTTCATCACCAAAGCCGCTGCAATATTCTCTTCTGTCTCGGAGGTCAAGACTGCTTTAATGAATACAGGCGATGAGCATCCGAGATGCAGGACATTTTGTCCCTGTTCAGTAAGCACAGTGCAACCTGTTCCTTGGCGAACAAACTCTCCAAAAATTTCGCAGATACTGTGATACATGTAGTTCTCGTCGTCGTCGTCGATCAATGTGGCCAACGTGTGGACCGGCCATAGACCTCTTGAATCTGGCTTTGAAATATGACAGCCAGAGTCGAGCAGCGTCTTGAAGATATTTAAGCAGTCACTGCCAGATCGATACAGTCTTTCAGCCGCTGCCTCGAAGGCGGAACGGCCACTGGCAGGCTCGATAGCGTCTATCAATTTTATTCTTGGATCTTCCACCACACTAGCAAGTTTCTGGAAGTCCTCAATATCAATAGAGGCGAACAAGGCTTCCATGAGAGCGCCATCCGCGAGAGATATTCTTGTGTCAACGATGGACGTGTCCAAGCAAAAGTCACAACCTATCTCGACAGCGAGCGACCATGCCGTCTGACAGAGCTTGAAATGCGCCGTTGACTTTTCTGTCATCGGACTCAAAGATCTGATGAACCCCTCCAGTTCAAGATTATCAAAGTATTCCTCAGGAGATGAGCTGATAGTATTTTTGAATCCGTTCACGTCTTCTTCGTTGGGTTCGACGCCGAACCTGAGAAGAGCGCTTATCGCAGTGAAGCTGCCGGTTACGGTCGCTGCTTCAAGCGCTATTGCGACCAGTGAACGGCCCAAAAACGGGTTGGAGCATGAAACATTGTGATCTGCTCCCGCATTGAGGAGAAGGTTGATTGTATCCGTCATATGATTCTTTGGGCCTTCTTGTGGAGGTATGTCAGTGCTGACATGATAGCTCCCGAAATCGTGCCGCGACTGCCAAGCATCATCTCCCCTGTCTAGTAGAAGTAGACCTTGCACAGCGCATTGAAGTGGTGTGCCGAAACCGCTCTTCTGATTGATACCAGATCCATCTTCAAGCAATGCAGAGCAAATGACGGGGAGGGACATTGTTGCCGCCATATGCAAAGGCGTAAAGGTCCTATGCATCAAATGAGACGCTAACCATGGGATCACATCATCTTCTAGCTTGTCATCATAGCGAGCATACGAAAGCAGTAGCTGAAGAGCCCATGATACAAAATTTCCGGTCTTCACGGGACTGAACAAGGAGATTGCCGAATCGACCAAGGCCTGATCCGTCCACTCGTTCCTGGCATGTATTGGCCAATACTCCGCGGCGTACATGTAGAATGGATGCTCCTGGTTTCGCCTTTCCATGTAATAGATTTCAACTGCAGGGTCTGTGGGCCAATGATCAAAGTCCTTGAATTGCAGATATTTGAGGCACTGGAATGCCAGCAGTCGGTTGCAGATGGACCTGGATAATCGAAAGGGCTCAAGTTCAGGCATAAAAACCATCTGGCCCTCGAGGAACTCTTGAACAGTAAAATGCGCGAATTCGTAGTATTTGCCATCGTTAGATTTCCGGACGAGGCTCTTGCATAGCTTCGGAATGGAGTCTTCACGGATGATGCTGTGTGGATCTAAGGCTTGACCTGCCTTCACTGTATCCGGCACCGAGAGCGCTTGTCTAAGTTCGGGTATGCTAAGCCCCGGATCTGCGTAAGCGATGAAGTTCAATATTTTCTGAACCAGACACTCCTTTCCGTTCGGTACCTGTTGCAGGATACGAGCGTAAGACTCATCGAGGCCAGGCGGTAGTTGTTCAAGAGCTTTCCGACAATCTTTGTCAGAGACGCAGTACTCTAGGGAATCCAGCTGGAGTGCGACCCAGCGAAACCTGTTGAACGAAGTCAGAGAGAATCCAACAAGTAAACAGTCAATCATTCTCGAGCGACTTACATCCCCTTAGCCCCGTCAACAAGCCGGTCAAGTATTTCACCCTTCAGTGTCAGGTCATTGAAGCGCAACCTTTTTTCTCCCACGCGCTTTTCGACTTCTGACGTGACGTATTCCGTTATATCCTCGGTAAGGGCTGCAATCTCCACGTTCTCGAAGGCCTCTTCCAGCCGGTTTCTGATATGATCCTCGTCTCTGCTGAGAAAAGCAGCTGAAATATTGTCGGAAGCGTCGATGACATCCAACAAGGCGTCAATAACTTTGCCAGTGGATGCCCCACATTCGTCAAGGCCATCCACAATCAAATAGACATGACCGAAACACTTCATCATATCCTGCAGTAGCTTCTGCAGATCAACGACTCTAGGACTTTGCCGTAAACCGCGCTCTGGGTGCAACTCTTGATGGTAACGTTCCAGGAGACCGTACGCTTCTTCATGCTGGATGGCAAGCTGTGAGGCTAGAGCACAGAGGATGTTCTCTGGTGACTGTGTTCTGGTGTCCTTGTAGTCACAGAAGAAGAACGTTGTTGCAACAGTTTCGGAATTCTTCTTCAGTGTCTCCTCAATGAAAGTGCCCGCAAGGACTGTTTTACCCGCTCCAGGTATACCAGTCAGCCAGAGGCATGAGTCCGGGTTGGATAACCAAGTCTGGGACGATGGCATGAGTGTGAGCCAAAGTCCAGTTCTAGGATGCCGAAGAGCCAGACTGGTTTCATAGTTCTGTTGTGGGTTATACATAAGAAAACGATCAAGAACCTCGCGGCGTTCTTTGTCCTGGTGAATTCGGGTGACAATTTCCCTAGTTGTCTTCGCTTCCTCGAGAATTTCCTGAGCTTTCACATGAAGTTCCTCCTGGTTAGAAAGCAACCGTAGAAGTGTGTCCATTGAAGTTGCTGTGAGAGCCAAATTGATAGTCTCCTTATGCCGAGACACTTCGCGAAACGACTCCTGCGTTCGCTCCGAGGTGAGTGGCCATATGATCTTTCGCTTCAGCGTATTGCTCTCAAGTTTCTTCAAGTCTCTCGCGATCCGATCTAGTGTGGTATGACATGCCTGTATATGGTGCATCCTCAGATCATCGATAGGTTTGTCTCGGAGGCCAGCTGTGTCGAGCTCTCCTGCCAGCTTCGACAGACTGAATAGGGCGCCGCTAAGCACGAGGACTTCCCTGGAAAGCTTTCGCACATCTTCATCTGCATTCTTTGCCGCCTTCAGGTATTTCATCGTCCGGGTGAACACGACATCGGCTAGACTGATGACGCCAGCAATACTGGCGGCGATGGACAGAGGATCAGCCATGGCTGTGACGGGCTCTGTGTCGTCTGGAGGGAGGAGTGTCCCGGAGAACTGGTATGTGGTTCTACTTTCTAATGTTCCAGTTGATGAAGTGTTCTTGGTCGCGAGAGCCCGCGTAGTCAGCAAAGAGAGAGGGGGGAAGGCTGGCTGCACTTTGGGAGCCTCACAAGCTGTTGACGTGGGTGAGCAGTCATGCGAGGAGCCAGAAGAGGAAGGAAAGTTGGGCAGGAGGGAGGGCAGCTAAGTATGTATATTACCTACCTAGTTACTTATGCACCTAGGTCTATGAGCCTAGGTAGGTAGCTGCACTGTCACTTGTGTAGGTAGCCTGACAGTCTGCCCATGAGTATACCTTGGGGTAGCACAACCTTGCCACCCACCTTTGATACGTCGACAGGACACAGATACACTAATTGATACCTAATGCAGCTTATTCCCTCCCCGCCGTTGTTATGCCTGCCATCCCGCTCTGCCTAGCTGAAGAGAGGGTTGCACCAAGCTTCACTCCATCTTAGCCGATGTTGATCTCAGTGGTTGTAGAAAAAGACAATACATGCTTCCCACCCTTCTCACAATAGACCAATGCGGGCCCCGGCACAATGGGGGTCACATAGGGCCTGCAAAGCAAATGAAAGATGGAATAATCTAGAGTTCTACCAATCGATAATCTGTCTTTGATTGCTCCTTTCTCAGATATATCGGTAGTAGGAAAGTATTCAGCCTGACGTTGACGCGTGCGATGGACATCGATGCTAAGATATGAAGGAGTAACAATACCAGTTTCATAATTAGCTGTGGAAGTATTTCAGGGTGAGGTGCATCAAAGACCAAAAAGATCCACTCGCTGCAACGTTATCGTGTCGTAGTACACATGCATGCACTGCTCAGCATGCGAAAAGGGCTATCGTCATGCCCTTCCCAATCCGGTGCCCACCGTTATCAGTCCTGGAGCAGAAACCGGCAGAGATGACTTGAACCGGAGCATTGCAATCTTGGGGAGATATAATGCTTATAACTGAGGGGTTTGGTGAGTTTGCCTATATAAGTGAGCCTGTGCCTGTTGTAGGTACACATTGTCATTTCTCATAGATCCCCCCCAGTAATTACGGTCAACTGGCACCTACGCTCCTGAGAAGGTATTTGGGAGACCAGCACGATGCTTCAAAACTCCCCAACAGGGACGTGGATGCCCGCGTGGGTACCTGAGTCCACGGCCATCCTCTCCGTGCTGCTCATGATCTGCTCCGTCGTCCAATCCGCCGTAAGCAAACCCCTTGACCCCTCCCCTCGGATCACCACACGACACTGTTTCACCCAGCCTTCAACAAAGAAGCAAATAAGCGAACAACATCTAACACAGACACACACACACAGACTGGTGGGTACGACGGCTCCATGCTCAACGGGCTCAACATCCTGCCCTCTTACACCGACTACTTCCAGCTCAACGCCGCAACGACAGGCCTCAACACAGCCTCCGTCTTCATAGGCGGCACCCTCGGCCCCCTGGTATCTGGTGTCATCTCAGACCGCCTCGGGCGGCGGCCGACCATCCTCTGGGGCTCGCTCGTCACCATCGTCGGCGTGGTCCTGCAGACGGCGGCCCAGAACATAGCCATGTTCGTCGTGGGCCGCATCATCCTGGGCTTCGGGACCGCCGTCTCGGGCATCGCCGCGACCGTGTACCTGTCCGAGACGTTCCCCAGCCGCTGGCGGGCCTGGGGCGCCGGCCTGCTCAACGACTTCTACTACGTCGGCGCCCTGCTCGCCGCGGGCATCACCCTCGGCACGGGCCAGTGGCAGTCCACCTGGGCGTGGCGCGCGCCGTCGCTGTTCCAGGGCATCTTCTCCGTCCTGTGCGTCGTCATCCTGCCGTTCATCCCTGAGTCGCCCCGTTGGTTGGCCTACCAGGGGCTCTTCGATGCCTCGCGGACGGTCGTCGCGCAGACAAACTCCAATGGCGATCCTAACGATGCAGTGGCTCTGACCGTGTACAAGGAGATCATCGACACGTTGTCGTGGGAGAAGAAGGAAGGGCGGACATTGAGTCCGATCGAGATCGTCAAGACGCCTGTTGCCCGGAAGCGGCTGCTGTTAGGGACGAGCCCCGGGGTGTTCTCTACCATCGCTGGAAACATCATTGCATCCTATTACCTCGGTTCGGAGCTCGATACGGCTGGTGTGACGGATAGTAATGATCAGCTGAAGGCTGTGAGTGTGACTCCCTCTGCCACACATCCCCCCACTCATAGGTATAATATCAGGAACTAACACGATATGATATCCAGAACGTCGTCCTGAATGTCTGGTGTCTAGCCTGCTGTCTCGCCGGAACCTACCTGGTCGCCCGCTGGGGGAGAAAGCCCACGGCCATTCTCTCACAGTGTCTCCTCATCGCCTGCCTGTTCATCATCGGGGGGCTGTCCAAACTATACGCCGATGACCCAGACGGCGCATCCACGAGGCTCGTCTACGGAGACGTGGCGGTCATGTTCCTCTTCCAGGGTTTCTACTCTATCGCCTGGACACCCCTTCTTTACCTCTACCCGCCTGAGGTCATGAACTATTCTATCCGTGCGAACGGCGTTGCGTTCTCACTATTGGTTTCTAACGGTCTCACGTAAGTCATCACTGCTCGGCGCGGTGTCGGGTCTCGTCTGTGACGTTGTCGGCTGACGGGAATATAGTCTCGTTTTTGTCTTCATTATGCCTATTGGTATAGCCAATATCGGGTGGAAGATGTACATGGTGAATGCATCATGGGACATTGTCAGTTTGGCTCTGATTGTAAGTCTCCAATATCCATTTCAACCAAATGTGCCCCTTTTTCCGACCTCACAGCACAAAAGAATCAAGTCGTCATGCTTCACGCGAGTGGGCGAAGCTGCATATGTTCCACGGCTCACACGCAAGCAGGTGCTCTTCTGGGTCGAGACCAAGGGGAAGACACTAGAGGAAATCGATGCCTTCTTCGAAGGAGAAAAGCACTCATCCGTACCAGACGTTGAGCTGGTGCTGGAGGGAGTAGCGCCTGTTGGCGTCGAGACCGTGGAGGAGAGCTTTCCTGGAGAGAAGCTGTGAGCAAGCACACCAAGGAGGTATACCCGGTGAAGTAGGTTTAGTATATGCTCAGCTCGAAAGTCTTTGCTATGTACATGAAATCCAAGATCAGGGATTCAAGGGGCCTTCCTGAGCGTCTGGACACTCTATACGGGGCCAGTGTGAGGAATGGATACGACGCTCCAATAATGATACAACACCAGTTCCTACGGACAATGAAAGATGATGACTTCACTTTGATTACCCACGCCTTCCTCCTTCTCGATGTCCTTGTTTGGTAGCACTTCCCATGTGGTCATTGCATCGATGTCGATGTCGATATCGATGTCGTTCGTCCTTGCCTTGCCCACAGACATGGACATGGACATCGTGAGCACAACATTAGAACAAAGGGTATTATGTATGATTCCCAAGCCACAGACCACAAATGAGCCCACAGCGGTGACGAGATACACGGACTACTCATCTCTACGACCTCACGAGCTCGCTGTCAGGACCAGACTCACCTCTGTACGTCCAGCCCCATACCTACAAAACTCTCCATTGTAACTGACGAGATGCAGTTGCCCGCAGTTCAGGCCTCGAAAGATACCAACCCCCCCCCCCCTGACCAGAAACTTCAACGTTGACACCAAGAGTCCTTTGTTCCTCATCACCACCCGGAGCCTGCCCGGTCACCCTCTTTCAACCAAACTAGTCTGGCACGAGCAACCGAACATCCACACCACGCCCTCCAACCATCCTCTCCCCAAGAACCACTTCCACCTACATACAAATGGGCATCGCAGGATGGGTCGGGATCGTCGCCGGAGGCATCTGCATCGTCGTCATCCTCATCGTACTTCTCTGTCGCCTTGGTGCCTGGAGCATATGTGACGGACTGTACAGGAGGCATGTGATCTGAGATTCCACGGGGAGGGTTGGGGGTTGGCAGGAAGACAGGACATTGAACTGGCACGAGACATCAAGAACAGATTGGGACATACGGTACCTGTTACTGGAAACATGGGTCAAGTCTCTCTGAGAAAGGGAAGATGGGCAGCCAGGGAGGATATGGCTGAATGAAGGTTAGAACGTGACACATGCCCTCAGGCAGCGAAAGTACCAGTACCACTGATAAACACAAGTCCGTACTACTATTTCCGTCATCACCGAACGACTGTTCCCATCCGAGTTATTTGCCCATGTGGGCCTGCCAAAACCTCAAAATCTGGTATTTGGTATCTGATATTCACTGACGGGCCAACCCACGCCCAAGCAAAGCCGTGAGCCAAGCCCCTCATAAGTATGATTCATCGAAACCCTCATATCTTGACACGTTGTAGGCGATACCCTCAACTCAGGCCTCACCCGGCCTCCCACCGTAAGCTAGGTACACAACAACCCACCAGTAACAAACAATACTCTCCCTGAGCGAACGACCGACCAGCCAATCAGCCACCAATCACTCGGAGTCAGAATCAACAGCAACACTCGCGCTCCTCGCACCCCTCCTCGCCTCCTTGTGGCGATCAGCTTTCCGCCTGGCCTCCTCGAGGGCCTTCTTGGCCGCCTCGCCCTTGAGGTGCGACGGGATCCGGATCGGTACATCATCACGATGCTTCCTGCCGCCCTTGGCCCCCTTTCCCCTCCCCGTCGACCTCCTGCTCCTCCTCTCGTCGCTGTCCAGGCCGAGGTCGACGCTGTCAGACCGCAAGCCCCGGGTCCGGTCAGCGTCATGGTCCTCGTCGTCGCTCCCCGCGATCCTGAGGATCTGGCTCGAAACAAGACGTCGGCGCCCCCGGCTGCTCGCGCGGCTTGTCACGGAGCTCGACCGCCTAAGCCTCTCCCTGACCGCGCGGGGCGAGTCCGAGGGTTTCTTCCAGATCCGGCTGCCCGGCTTGCGGCTGATAACCGCCTCCTCGACCTTCGCATCGACTTGATGGTCGTCGACCTCGGGCAGAGACTCCTGCGTGAGATAATGGTTCAGCAGGAACCTGGCATTGGACTGGACGTCTTGCTGGTCGTAGTCCGGTACTTTCTGGCGCAGCCTGTACCAGACAAGCTTCAGTGTAGAGCGGTGCCACTGCGTCCTGAACCGCTCGTCAACAAGCGTGTTCCACCTGATGTGGCCGTCCTCGCTCGCGCCGCAGTCATGGATGGCCTCGATGAGTTGCAGCTTCTCCTCGGTGCTCATCGCGCGGTAGTCCTCTCGCGCGTGCGCCAGGTCCTCACTGATGCCATTCACGCTCTTCTGAACTGGCTGTTTGGGTAGCAGGCTGGTGTCGTCTCCCGCAACACCTTTCTCCTTCAGGTCTGTCCACTTCCACTTGCATTGCTGTCGGGAACGCGTGAGGTTCATAGCCGCGCTGATCTGTTCCCAGTCGAGCAGGGCTTCATCGTCAAAGCCCTTGGTGCGGGGCCGTGGGCGGAATTGGTCATTGTTTCTGCGCATGATGCGGATCTTGTTGAGAGCTTCCTCAACAACCTCCTTTAGACGATCTGTCTCTTCTTTGGTCCAGCGCGCCTTGACCTGCGTCTCGTGGACGAGGTACTGGTTCCGCCAGTAGTCGCGAATGTCCTTCTGGTCACGATTGATGATAGCAGAGATGTGTGCGAACTTTCTGCCATGCTTCTCGAACAGTTCATGGAGCTCTTGCTTCTGCTCTTCTGTCCACTGGCAGCGACCAGCGAAGTTGTGATACAGCCGTCGTGCCCTTTCCACGATCTGCTTCCGAGTACGTCGCGGTATGGCCATTGTTGCCTTGCTCCAGAATTCCTCATGCATGGTATTCGCTTTATCTGGCCTCATATGTATCATTGCATTGACTTCAGGTTGAGTCATGCCGTGAGCATCGCCGAATTCACTGACAATACGACCGAGGGCCTGGAGCTCTTCATCAGTCCAACGTCCCTCAGCCTTCTGGCCATTCGAGAGCCGCTTCCGCTTTGCAGATCTCATGTTCTCGTCGTCACTGAGGCCGAGACTCTTGCTTGCGTTTCTGGCCATCAGGGTCTCCAATTCATCTTCGGATGCGTCATGCCGGCGCTTACGCTTGGCCCTCTTCGGCTTGGGTAGTGCTTGGGGCTGGGTCTGTGGGATGGCCGAGTTCCTACCAGTTGACGGTAGCTCCTCGCCAGCCTCGCTTTCCACGGGCTCGTTGGTCCCACCTCGCATGTCATCCTTGAGCTTTGAGTTCTGCGAGAAGCTAGGCAGCCTAGACTGGCTTTCGCCTTCACCGTCGGTATCGTTCCCTTCGAGCTGCGAGAGCGAGACCGACGTCTTCGGCTGCAGCCTCCGCTTCTTCTTTGCCTTCTTGGGCTGAGTGGCAGTCTCCTGCATAGAAATCTCCTCCAAGGCGGTCTGTGGGACATCCTGCTGAGTGGCCTCTTCGACCTCTGTTGGGATGGCATCATCGGCTCCGCCATTGTGGTCTTGCTCCTCGCCGTTTTCGTCAGTTTCCAGCTGGTGAATCTTCGGGTCAGCTGTCTTTTTCCTGGCCATGCTGGCCCGTTTGGCTTGCCTCTTCGCAGGGCTTCCTTTGAGGACAGGTTGGTCAGCAACTTGATCAATGTCCATGGCATCGCCGTTGGGTTGGGCATCGTCCGGGGTGGACCTGGTAGATCCTGAGCGTGTCGAGTCTCTCGAATCCGGCCTAGTCTCATGGTCGTCCATACGAGCGGGTATGCTGGCATTTGATCCTGTTGAAGAAGGTGATGTTGCAATTCTTGGCCTCGAGAGTTCCACAGCCAGACCAAGCTAAACTAGTTAGTCAAGAGAGATGTTGAAGGTGGGCGATGGAGGGACTTACATCTTCATCAGCCAACCTCGAAGCCGACGCCCTGGACATAGATCGCGACCTCGACCTCTCAAGCCTCTCCAGTCTCGCCACACTGGGCGACTCCGCCTCGGACTCGGCCTCGGCCTCGGCCTCGAAATCAGACTGCGCAGGCTCAGATTTGACCTGACTGGGTTGGAGGTCAGGCAAAGCTGCGTCTTCCTCTCTTTCCTGGCTTGTCCTGGTGTCCATGATAGGCTCCTCGTCCGAGCCAAAGTTGATTTCTCGTTTGTGGAGCCACTGAGAATCCTCCTGGCTGACATGGTCCTGTGACGGCTCCTCCTCCTCAACATCTTCATCGTCGGCGAGAAGCTCAAAGTCTGTGGCAGCCAAGTCGCTCGGTTGGGATCCTGTGCCTCGTCTTGGCCGGTCATTAGGTATACTAGACGGAATGATCTCGTCTTCCGCATCGGCGACAGAATCCGACTCGTACTTCAGGATACCATTGACCGTGGGCTGCTGGGCGGAGGGTGGCGAGCCTTCCATGGCATGTGGGCTGATGTGCGGTGCTTCGGGGCTCTGGGGATCGCTCCGCTTCTTGTTTCGGGGCCGTTTCCTCTTGCTGGACTGTGGGCTTTGCATGACTTCTTGCTCTTGGAGGCTACTCTGCTCGAGCATGTCGTCGTCATGCGCCGCAGCCAGCTTTGATCGCTTCGTGGGCTTGTTTTTAGACTGGGGCGTCTCGTCGACGGTGTGTTTCGGCGCTTCATGTTGTGTGCCATTGATAGTCACCATGTCGCCCTCCAACTCGCTGCCAGCTTTCCGTGTCTTCGTCTTCCTCCTGGTCTTTCTAGTGGTATCAGGTACCACATCACCCTCGTCGTCAGGCATCGCAGCAGTCTCAGCTGCCCCGGCTTCAGGTGAGGTGACTGCGTCGACGTCCTTCTTCTGGCGCTTCTTCTTTTTTCTGGTCGACTTGGCGGAAGCGGGAATCTGTTGGTTCGTCTCGCCGTCTGAGGGCAGGGGCGACATGGAGGGACCTATGATTCTCTCTGTTTCGCTACCTGCGTGGATGGAAGGTGTAGGTGACATGGCTGGGCCAATCAATTTGCCATCGCGCTGGTAGATCTCGCCGGTTCGGTCGGCCTGGCTTGACTCGTTTCCCATGTTGGTGACGAGGCTTTCCTAGCTCTTCATGCCAGGTTTGGTGGGGCGCACAGGTCGCGTAATGTCGCGTAAGGTCACGTAAGGTCACACAAGGTCGCGTAATTCGGTTGTCAGCGGTAGACAGGCGCGGTCGATATGCGACCAAGGCCAAAGTGAGGGCCCAAGTGAACGTCGAAGTAATGGTCGAAGTGGAGATCGAAGTAGAGGTCGAAGTAGAGGTCAAAGTAGAGGCGGCACAGGTGCAGGTGGAGGGAGGTTGGTCGAGATTGAGGCTACACGATGTGCAGCCCCACAGAAAAGCCGTGTAACATTTGCAGAGAGCGTGCTTCGTACCCGTACCTATTCAGACCAATTTGATGTTCCCAGGGTAGTACGGATCCGTACAGTAAAGTAGCGGGGCGACGACTAGTGAAGCTGCATCTCTCGTTGGTCAGAGGAGTAGAAAGTGGGAAGGGGGAAAAAAGAGACAAAAAAAAAAGATGGTGGTCAGGATTTGACCTCTGAACTGTGTTGTAGGTGGGCAGACTACCCTAAGCAGGTACCTGGGTATATCCGCACCTGCCCAGGTAGTAGTGTAGCACAGTAGGGTTAGGGCTGCACAGACCGTCAGAGCGCATTACCGTACCTACCTAGGTACCCATGTAGTACCTACTTAAGCACTCAAGTACCTATCTAAGGCAAGTAACTACTAAGTAGGTAAGTAGGGGCTTTCCCACGAGGTACTGTAAGTACTATGTAAGTAAGTACCTAGGTATCTACAGTGAGGTATGCGTCCAACCTAGAAGCCTCTATAAGAGCTATAAGAGCCACAGTAACCTGACAGCTGGCTACTCAATTACTTAACCTACCTAGGTACTTAAGTCAGTGGCTTTGGAGGTACCTCAAGTACGGTACGGCTCCGTACACCACCACGGCCCAAGCCGGGCCGGGCATCCTCTTCGATATCAATCTGCCGGCACTTGACTGCTCAGGTGACATTGGGGGCGAACTTCTGGCAGGGAGGGGCCCATGCAATATCTGTGTTTCTATGCCCTTTTCTCTCTCGTCGAGCCTTTTGTCCACGTCGTCAACTTACCTAGGTAGCGTCAAGTTTGGCTGCATGCCAAAGGTATTTGTTCCAAATCGAACGGGACGGAACCAACTGGCTGGTAACGTGTGAGTGAGTGTACGCCCGTACTACTATGTACCTGACTATGTAATCCGTACACGGGTAATCGAAAACACAGCCCTAGAGGCCACATGGCTGTGGTGCACTACCAACTCAGGTACCTACTTACCCAGGTGGGCAGGTAAAGTACTTTGTATGGAATATAGGTCAGACCTTGGAAACCTTAACAGCCACGTATGTATGTGCCAAGTATGCAACACACAAAATTCCTTGAATAAATCCTTGACAATACCATTTTTCTCACCCAAGAAAAGAACAACCTGGAACTCGTATCTCGCACGTGCTATGCTTGCTATGCTATGCTAGGTATGCTTTGCTATCCATCTATCTATTTGCCCTTATCGACCAGTCCACTTGAGCACCCTCTCCAGCCTTCCACCAGCAACCCCTTCCAGTATTTAGTGTACTTAAGTATGTATTTCCATACCTACAACACACAAGACACTAGCCACCTAGTGTGTACACTTAGTGATCTCAGGGGTTCCCCGTCCCAAATCATCACCTTGGTCCCCCCAAAAGAAATGTCATTACCACGGTGGGACACCTTGCGTAACCTGGCTTCGCTTCCCCGGTCTCATTTCCGAACGCCCTGAGAATCTCACCCTTCCCATTTCTATATATGTACATACTGTACGTATCTATGTATGTATCATCAGCATCATCAGCAGCATCATTATCATTATCATCAATTAACTCAATCAACCCTCAACGTCATCATCTTTTCTAAACTTTTGTCGTTTTTCCTTTCATCTGATCTCATTCATCTAATTGTATTCTTGTTAGAATTGTACTTTCACATTCTCGGGTTCTCTCTCGCTCTCTCTCACTCTCTCTTCATCGTCCCTCATTTGTCTCAATCCTTATTTCAGTCCCGTCCAATATCTGGAGGGACTCAGGGGATTCACCAGCCACACTCGTTTATTTATCCCTCTCCCTATCTGAGTACTCAGCACTTAGCCTAGCTGCCCAAGAAGCTGGGAAGTTTTGTGGCGTGACCACCCCACACACGTAATCATGACTCTAGGACGGCGCATACAGGGCGCCATATCGAGGCAACTCACAATCACCACACAGCCGTCTCATGGAGCAGCCTCACCTCTTCCTCACTTCTCACAACGGCGCCTCGTGTCGTCCAGGGCCGGCGCAGTACGAGGCGGGACCGGAAGCGCGTCTGTGAGACCGCGCCCGTTCAAATCCGCCCGGCCCCTGCGCGAGGGAGAACCCAACCTGCCCGGCGGTCGGTCACGGCCACGCAGCAGCAAGAACAAGAACGGCGACGACGACGAGCCCTCCATGGGCTACAAGATGCTCGAGTCGGCCGCCACGTCCTTCGCCTCGGTCATGGTCCTGGCCATCGGCTTCGCATCTGCCGCCTACGCCTACCACAAGTTCTACAAGATGCTCCAGCTCAAGAAGATGGCCAACGCCTTCACCCCGGGGGACCCCGTGCTGGAGCTCGCCGCCAAGGGCAAGGGCATCAGCCATCACGACAAGGACGAGGTCGACGAGCACCACTGGGTCGAGCGCCCCGAGCAGGCCAAGGTGAACGCCATCGTCTCGGGCCATGACAATGGCCACTACCACCTGCTCATCGGCGAGAAGGGCACCGGCAAGAGCAGCATGCTCATCGACGCCATGCGGCAGATCGACGGCGACGGCGTCGCCATGTTCGAGGCCCACGCCGACCTGGAGATCTTCCGCATCCGCCTGGGCAAGGCCCTGGATTATGAGTTCCACGAGGACTACATCGGTGGCTACTTCTCCGAGAAGGGCCCCCGGGACACCACCGCCCTGTTGGACATCGAGAGGGCCCTGAACAAGCTGGAAAAGGTCGCCCTGAAGCGGAGGGCCGAGGTCGGCAGGCCGCTCGTGCTCATCATCAACCAGATGCACCTCATCCGCGACGACGAGGACGGGAAGGACCTGTTTGAGCTCCTGCAGCAGCGGGCCGAGCAGTGGGCCGCGTCGAACCTGGTGACCATGGTCTTCAACAGCGACGACTACTGGGTGTACGAGCAGCTGAAGCTGCTCGCCACCCGCATGGAGGTGCTGAGCGTCCAGGACCTGCCAAAGACGGCTGCGACCGCCGCACTGAAGCGGTACCGGGCCCGGTACTTTAGGGAGAGGATTTCCGACGACATGGCCACACAGGTATACGACCGCGTTGGCGGCCGCTTGACGTTCCTGAGCCGCGTTGCTAAGAGCGACGACATGCTGAAGACGTGCGACGAGATCAAGCAGGTCGAGAAGACCTACTTCCTCAACCAGTGTTGGATCCTCGGCGAGGAAATGGATGACGACGTGATGGACCAGCAGAAATGGGCTGTGAGTCAACCTCTCCTATGTGACATACCTTGAATGTGCGACATGAAACCAAGCGTGCGAGACCGTGATGCATCTTATTCGGACTCCCGGTTGCCATGTGCCCTAGGAAACTTAGCGCTGAAGTCGGCGCACACGGCCCGGCCTGCATCGGGCTCGCGCTGGCATTGGGGGTGTCTCTTCGGTTGGCATCGGCCACTTCGGTCGTCTCGACGTGAGGCGGGACTGGCTGGCCAAGTAGCCACAACGTCTCCTCCATGGCATGCATGATTCCCGGTCGCGCCGCCCTCGCAAGAAGTGGCCGACCGTGCTATCACCCTTCCTGCCAGCGCAAACAATAAGACATGCGCAGAGGAAGAACGTCTCCTTCGACGCCCCCAACTTCTTTCTCCCCCTCCCCCCTCTGTTCCCGACCCCGCGCGCGCCCAGAAATTGCTTTTCGAGACACGAAAGCTGACGTCCACAACTCCAGGCAGCAGCCATGTCTTTAGCCCAAGCCCTGGTCGACCGGGAGAGCGAAGCCGACGCCATCATGAGCTACGACCCGGTAGTCGGGCACAAGCTCCCCTCCTTCCCCATGCACAAGGCGCAGGAGATCCAGACCCGGGCCGACTTCGTCCGCCAGCTCGACCGCATGAACCTCTTCACCATCACCTCGGGCGCCCAGATGCGCGCCGCCTCCGTCCCCATGCACCATGCCTTCCGGGAGATCTGCGCCGAGCCGGGTTTCAGGGAGCACCTGCAGAAGACCATGGACCGCATCGCCGCCATCGAGAGTCTGGGCCGCACGAGGGAGCTGGTCGCGAAGGACCTGGTGCTGGGCGGGAAGTACGAGATCGCAAGGGAGGGCGGCGGGAAGGACGGCAAGGTGGTTGTTGCTCTGAGGCAGCCGCCGGAGGAGGAGGAGGCCGGCGGCGGCGAGTAGCCCGACAGCTGAGACGGCTGAGGAGAGGGCGAGTGAGAAGACGGGGCGGGGCCTCGATTGCGGACTCGGATCCGGGTTCGGGGCAGTCGGAGTCCGGTCGGCATGTCGGTTGTACCTTGAAGGCCTGACCCTGGCTCGTCGGGAGGGGGATCAACGGCGAACCCACAGCCGTGATTTGTCAAGCCCGACTCCTTCGCTCCGTTCCCTCGGGACTTGGCATTCGTTATCGGCGCTTAGTGAAACCAAAACCCACTCGCCGATCTGCACATCTTCTCCCGTGAGGCTGACTGCTCCAAGGCGACGAGGCGATGCCATGACGCGCATCATCAATGGCCAACCTTGCCTAGCCCGGGCAGACTTCAAGGTAGCGGCATGGCGCTAGTGTTGTTTTGGGCGACAGTTGTTTGAAGGAATTATCAAAAAGGGCAGAGCCTGATGTGAAAACCTGGAAGCTGGCGGCGGGTGTGGGGTTTAGAGGGTATTCTGGAGTCTGGAGTAAGCTTCCTACCATGTAGGTATTGTTGTTGTTCATACATGTGTCACAATGTGTAATATCCGGGTTGTCGGTTTTTAGGCTTCCCGTTCGGATGGCCCAATGCGCTGCATGTTTGCCTCGTCCGAGGTGGTGCTCCTGCGCTTGAGATGCGAGATATCTTTAGATTGAGGCGAAGCAAGCCGAACCCATCCATCTGATAAGATGGAAAGCAGGCCAAGGCAAGGCAGACGCATGACTTCATTCATGTACGTGAGCCGCCACAACCCAGCGTCCTGGGAATCTGCACCCCATAGCAACCCAGCGCACCGGAGAAAAAAAACCACCGCAGGCCGGGCGGGCTGTGCAGACGCGGTGTGACCAAACAAAGAACCACGCTCCGGGCCCCCTTATTCCTTTTTTCCTTCGCTGGTTCAACAACAAAAGGACGTCAGATAAAGTGTGCGCGGTTATCTACCAGCCATCCATCCCCCACCGTGGCCGACTTCCGAGGGGGACGACGGCGCCTCGTCGAAGGTGAGGAGAAGGAAGGAAGGAGGTGCAGGCTTACATGCCGACGGTTCAAACCACCTGACCGACATAAGGACGCCGGTGATTCGCCCATCACCACTAAGAGAACTCGGCATGTATGTCCCCCTCGGATAGTCTCCGCCCGTGCGTTGCTAAGTGCAACATCCGAGGCACGCCAATGGTAATATTGCTAGGGATGGTCAGGGAGGGAGGGGGATCGTTCATCATGAAGCGACTTTCGCATGGTGGAAATCTTGGGTTGTCAGGGTGGTTTCGCCAAAGCTTAATGCACATCGGTGGAGTGCGCTGGAGCCAGACCCCTCCTTCCTTGACGCTTGCACTTTCTGCACGAAGGGACCCTCCTGTCCTTACGGGAGAAGGTGAGTTGAGAGGTATGAGATGCATGCACGCAGAGGAGGTGGTATGTGATAAAATGTAACTAGGTATGCGTGGTACCGAAGTGTTTGACAGACCGCAAAACCCACAATAAAACAGAGGTGACTCGTTATTTTTTTTTTTCCCCCGATG
This sequence comes from Cytospora chrysosperma, assembly GCA_016808195.1. Classification (NCBI taxonomy): domain Eukaryota; kingdom Fungi; phylum Ascomycota; class Sordariomycetes; order Diaporthales; family Cytosporaceae; genus Cytospora; species Cytospora chrysosperma. The sequence goes on along the minus strand of MU179926.1, from coordinate 6,389,221 downwards.
GAGAACAACAACACTTTTTTTGTCGCACCACATATGCTTGGTTTCGGTTGAAGTGGCCGAGAAGCCAACCACGAGTCCGCCTGCGACTGGCCGCTGCTGCGGGCTGGAGTCGCTGGAGGGAGGATCGTGTGTATCCACTGATGACGGCATCGAGCGCCAGAATCGTGCTCTTTGCTCCAGACCCGCTCCAACTCTCCTGCAAGTGTGCGTGCGTATGCGTCAGGAAGATGCGACGTACCACGACTCTTGCACGCTAGTTTTCCCGGGCATTTATCTGGCGCGGTTAAAGTTGAGGTTCATCAAAGAATCTCAGAGCCTGATACCTTCCAAATACATACCTACCTATACAGCAGGGGTGAACTGTACCCTGCCTTGTTACCGTTCATAAACCCACTGGCCATCAGGCAGTGGCCTGTCATATTGAGCGCCTGTGTAATGAATGACATCGATACCGTCAATCAGCAGAGAGTGAACACGTGCGCGTCAATGAGTGACTTGTTGTGAGCTGAGCTCGGCGGCCATCAGCCCCGCGCGACGAAAGCCCGTTGCGGGCGACCATACACGGCGCGGGAAGTGGCGAGATAAACAGCGACTCCGGCCGATCAGATATAAAAGCCGGATGGAGGGGGCATGCTGCGCGAGGAGGAATCGACGACGTTCGGTTCCAACGACTGGACTCGTATGTAGAAAATAGCCGGCGCACGTATCCTCATCAGAGAGGAACGTGAGCCCATCTGCAGACCGTCAGGCGTGTGCTGCTGTCGTCAGCAGCCAGCAGCACCGATAGGCAGGGTTTAAACAATATGCCGATGACTGCCGTGATCCTCCGTCAAGATCGGGACTAGCCATGGGGATATGTGCCACGGAGTGCAACCCCAAGCCCAAGGGTAGACTGCAGAGCTTGGATATTAGTATCGCTACTCTTGTTCTGGCCTGTCTGAAAGCCCCCAAGCCATGCGTGTGACAACCGGAATGGTTAGTCGTGGGTTTAACTGTACACAGCAGGAGGGGTGGAGAGCCGCGCAAGGAGTGAAGCTGGCGATCATCCTCGATAGATGCATATGGATCCGTAGTCAGGAAGTTGACCGAAGTACTTCCCCGTACCGGTCGTGATTAGCCTCAGCTGATCTATGCCACAGGGGGAATAGTGCTTGAACAAGGTGGGCTGGCCTGAGCAGAGGCCGCGTTATTGGCCGACAGTCCAAGGCATTGGAAACTGCAAACCCCAGATGCCCCCTCCCGCGTGCAGGCCTTCGCGGCGCCACCAAAGTCGTCGGAGCCGTAGATCGTGAGATTTGCCCGCAGAAATAGTCGTGGTCACGAACAAGCTACACAGCCCTGGAGCTATAATAGTATGCATCCGTGGTCGGCCCAGACCGGGCCAGTTCTCTGCAGCGTCGGCAGAAAATCCGAAAGGAGTGCGTGGCATCGGCCATCTGGGCCAGGAGTGTGTAGTGTATGTATGTATGAGGTACTGCATGTGTGTACTGCGATCCAGCAGCAGCACCGAGATCTGATCAGGGATTGTGGTTCGAAAGAGAGGACGGGAAGACGAAGGAAAGGGTGCTGCGCACAGATGCTGGTCGGCTGCGATACACGCTGGTATTGTGGATCCGCCGTCCCGTCGGTTCGCCCCGAATCCGTGATACCTACGTACAAGAAATTTCGAAGACGACGCTCGGTCCTTTGACCGTGTGGCTGGAACGGACTGGCCCGAGCGCACAATATAACTGGTTCCAAGGTTCTTATTTCCCAAGACCGGCGATGTGTTGGTTTGGTCGTCGCATTGATGAAGAAGTAAGGCCTTGGCAACTCTTCTTGCAGCCTCTCCTGATGTTCCTGTGCCGCAAACCTCTCCTATACGCTTGTCAGTCAAGAATATCTGCAGGGTGTCTGCAGTGGACACATGTCAGAGATATCCCACCGCGAGAGTAACTCTATGCTACGTGCTGTCAACGCTAGGTATCACTGCAAGCCGGGACGGTGCAGTGTACTAGTAAAGTACGAGCGATCAATGATGATAGCAGTGCAGAGCACTCGCAGATCTTGTACTCCATCGACTGAAACCGCTCATATCTGGCTGGCCCACAGCACCAGGGCATGTCGAGGAGTCTACAAGGTTCCCCAATAGGCAAGCCTGCCCGAAGTACCACAACCTCTGTCCATACGCCTTCTGTTGTGGAAGGATGGACAATATCGGATTGCCTCAGGGGAAAGTTGTACCGGAAAGAGGGGTTGAGATGTAGCGGTACCTTGATGGGGTGATCTACAATCACCTGTACTGTGTGTGTGGCACAGGGCCACGGGTGATCTGCCCACCGTCGTCATTCGGGCACAAGCGTCGTCGTTGCTTGCTGCTAGTCAGTAAGTGAGTGCGACTTCCTGACTTCCTACCCCAGAAAACGGTGTAATAAGAAAAAAAGCAAACTGGAAATTGTGTGGGGTGGCTAATAGACGGGCTTTCAGTTGGGCTGCTGCCAGGTGACTCTTAAAGCAAGGGTCCCGAATTTGGATCCGCCAGCAAGGCAAGTCCCGAATCCTGCGCGCACCAAGCCGTCGGGCCAGCGCATGTTAAACCTTCGCGCAATGTGAGTAATTACACAACAGCGTCTTGTCGGCCTCCTCGGATTGCTACGGCCAAGGAGACATCCCGATACACTGCTTGGCTTCTTCTAAGTTTGAGTTCGAAAGAGATCTCCCCCTCCATCAATGCGTGTCGTATCTTTGGCAGGTGAAATCAAGGATGGCCCCTTGATCATTGAGGGGCTGAGGGGTCGGCCTGGTTGGCCCTCTCTTGAAATGTAGGGGACCCGCAGCTGCTGAAGATGGATGGCGAAACCCATCGGCTATCACCAGAGTTGCGGATAATTATGGTGCGTTCCTCATCAGCTGACTTTGGTAGTCTTTCCAACCAGGTATGCTTTATGTACTCCAGTCATCCATGACCTATCGACGGGAAGCGGTGAGCGTGTTGCAGGCACACTCTTGTCTGGCTGGCGACCGACTCTTATTGAGCTGGGAGCATCCCAGCTGCCCATGTCCGACTCAGGGCTTGCACATACCCGATCGTTAGGGGACCTGGCAATACAATAACGGGAACAAAGATGATCGACAGCTGGCGCGATTCGGTCCGTCGAGCCCTAAAACCCCAGCTACAGTAGCCTCCCAATCAACCTGGGACCGCCTGGATACCGCCTGGCTAGGCTATTGCCAGCAACGGCAGCACCGATTAACCCTTTGGCGTGGGTTGGAGGACAGGTAGCTGGGCCTATTTCGACCGAGTCGTTTGCCAAAGCCGTCTTGTAGAGCCTGGTGGCTGTTTGTCCTGAGCCGATATAGCGGTGGAGGAGAGCAAGCCTGAGATGTCCTGCTGACCAGATCGCAAGTCGCATTTTCAAGAGGTTCAGCAATTCAGTGAACACCAATGGTAACTCGAACCCCTGTCTCTCAGGTTTACAGTATAGTACTGACCGGGGTTTGATCCAAGAGGACTGGAGACTAGCAAGCGATTTATGTTGAGCTCGGTTAATATGCGTCGGCCGGGCTCGACCGACTTTCAGGCTGGGGATGCTGGCGGAGAACCGTCATGGAACACATCTATCTCGTGGAAAAGGCTCTTACTGCATGATCCTACTGCATGGCTGTCCATGCCTGATATCGAGAATGGAACCAGGTGTCAAGGTGTATGACGACGGGGTCACAGTCCTCGACGCTTTGCCACCTCTCCAGGAATATCCCCGCGCTGCATAGGCGAGTCCACGAAGTGCATTCATTTCTCCGGGCGTCTTGCAAAGCAACCAGGCTCTCGCCTCCTCCAGGGCTTCCTGTGTGCCAAACCCGGTCAAAGGACTCGAACTGGGAAGTGTAGTCCGATTGTTTGTACGGACGCTCCGCATCAGTGATTTGACACGCCCCCGTGCTTTTGGTGGCCAGTAATCCTACATAGGGCCCCTTTGAACACTCCGGAGGATGATACATCATTTCCCGGAGCTTGATGGGCGTACCGGGCTGCTCGGCGCTGGCAGTTCACGGCCCAGAGCCCGTACAGAATGTACTCATAGGTTCTATGTATGGTTGTGGTAACGGCAGATTGGAGTGTGTGTAGCAAGTCGAGATGTTGATGACTAGGGAATCAGCCTCGGTATTCGCCCGCTGTATAGGTGTCTGCCAACCGGCCTGCTATGAGAGGAATGAGGCTCAGAAGTTGCTGGAAAGAAGGACTGTGGTCAGCGCTGCCCCACCCAACCCCTGCCGGATTATCTCAGACCTGGGGGAAAGACTTAGGGGTGTGGTCCTATGGCGGGGCGCCATGCGTGGGGTTATTTTTGACGTTGGTGTGCAGTTGGCGAAGGGTGTGACACACCCACCACAACGGGCCAGCCAGCAATACGCTGGCACGGCGGGGGAGAGGGGGATCGGGGATGCGAAGTCTGCCTCCGGAGCATCGGTTGCAAGAAGCCACGATGTTGTGCAACTCACATCTGCTGTGTCAGTATACAGTCAGTGAGCAGGAGACGTCTTGGGATTCTTCTCAGTGTATGGGAGGAAGAAATGGAATCATGATACGTACAGCCTCTGCAGTAGTAGGTACCTAGTGTACTTACCTCAAATCGCGATGGCCTCTGTCGGAGTCTGTTCGAGGTTGAGACCCGAGTCATTCATTCTCCGTGGCAGCTGGGGTAAAGCGGTATCGCGGGCTGCATGAACGCCACGATTGCACTCGTGGTGATCCAAGTTTTCGCCGAAAGGAGCCGGCTTGCTTGAGATGGTTTCTATTTTCCATGGTGGGCTGGTCGCGCTTCTGATAGGAACCACCCGATCGCGGATTTGTTGTAAGGAGGAGCAACGTAATGCCAATCTCCAGTCAGTGTTTTTGATTGAAGGACCGTTTGTGTCGTCGACATGTTCCCTGACCCTGGACGGAGCACGGACTACCGCTTTTCTGGGGTGTCTTTGGGATCTTTTGGTTCCGTTATTCCATCACGGCCCGCCTGTGGCACCGCCTAGCTCCATCTGCGGCTGGAAGTGTCGCCCGAAGATTCCACTGAAGCGATGTTGTACCATGTTCTAAGGTTGCTTCGAGATGAGTGCTTCTCGCGTGCGTCTTGGGTGCTTCTTTCCATCACTCCTTTGTCTCGCTAAGACATTGTTTGTGACTGTTGGCACATGGGCAACACCTGGGGCACCCGGCCTCTGACCAGTCATCATGATGCGTCCGTCCACCCGCTCAACAAGTGTTTCGCCAACCCTTCCCCCTGGTCGGTGCACGGAGCAGAAGCTGCACCCATGATTCAGCACCCTGGCGACTTGTTGAGATGCCAGGATCATTGGGATCCTTGTCGATATGGGCCACTGCAGACTGCAGCAAGGTGGGTGGGGCGAGGAAAGAGGAGATGGTGGGAGGTGCATAGAGGGGTCCGATGAAAATCTATACTATGTAACAGCCATTAGCAGAGCCAATGGTGATGAGGATGGGGGATGGGGAAACTTGTCAGCCTGCGAGGGACTTGATGTACATACGGGTACGTATGTATGCATGTATGTATGTATGTAGGTCTGTATGTACGTATGTATGTACGCAGAATGAATACGCGCATACTGGTACATACATGCCTAGTACTGTAGACTAATCATGAGCGTCAGGAGGCAGTGCAGGACTGAAAGGATCACGGCCGAAAGAGAAAAAAAAACTGGGCTCGTAATATTGCTGCAAGCATGGTTTCCCCTTGGGCTTCTTTGCAGAACTTTGACAGCAATGCGCGGCTGTTACTTGCCATATCAAGCCATCTGGGCAGCCAGCCGGCTAGACGATTGGGTGTGTCGAGGTTAAAGATTTGCATGACATCGCATGGCATCGCATGGCATTGCATTCAAGGTGGGCATCGTCATGTTTCTTGTTGACGTGGTTGTTGTTGGACTAACGTGATGATCGGCCGTGAGGCTGGACGGCAGCTGGACGGATGGCAGCACACCATGTTGCGGCTCTCGCTGCCGGCTTCGGACTCACTGGCCATGAGTGATGCTGGGAACTTGGTGTCCTCTCTGGGCTCAGGCTCTGGCTCTGGCCCAGGCTCTGGCTCAGGCTCTGGTTCTGTAATTCCTCTCTGATGCCTTTGAACGCAGCCATGGTCGTCGCCTTATCAAGACGCATGTCAGCTCCGGACGATAGCCAAACTTGGACCCACGGGACTTTTGTCGGCAATGAGCTATCAGGCCTTTGGTGTGCCGTTCCGTGGTCTCGGGCAACTCGGTCGCTCTTCGATAAACATCCGTACCGTACGTACCGTAGACCCATGGCCAGTGTGTCCGGAGTCTAAGCTGGAACGAGAAGGGATTGCAGCGTAGATCATGCGGGCATTCGAGTAGCGTTCGATTTGAAGGCTTAGGGTTGGAGGGAGTGGGTGCCAAGTGAGGGCAGGGCGAACGATGACTTTCCAAGGAAATAAAACGAATTTGTCATTCTGACTGATGTGACTGATGTGATGAATAAATTGGTTCCAACCTGTTGTGTTGTGTTGTGTCGTGTTGCGTCGTGTTGCGTCGTGTCGTGTCCTGTCTTGTCTTGTCTATCGCAGAGATGTACGGTAGCTGAGTACGTATTGGGGTACGTACGGTAATGTACAGTACCATGCATTGGCAGAGGTTGTTCTGAATATCCGAGACTGTAAATCGTGGACGACGAGGTTGGATCTCGGATGGTAAGTTACTGTCAATCTACTCGGGTTTTCCGTTCCTTTTTTTTTTCTTTTTCTTTTTCTCTTTTCTTCTTCTTTTCTCATTCCTTCTTTCCTTATTGAATACGAGGATGTAGTACTACTATGTTCAATGTTATTTTGGGAGGGAAGTGGCACGTTCGCCAAGCAGGAGGAAGGTGCAAGAAGAAGCAAGGCCTACGTAGTACAGCGTGGACTTCTCAGGTACTACCTCGGTACGTACCTGCAGTCTGACTGTGCATATACGGTTACACACGGTCACACACAGCAACTCCTCAGTGTGTTGCAAGACCACCAACGCACCGTGCACAAGATACGGTGAAATCGGATCTTTGCAGTACGTACCATCTGAGCATCCATGGGTTCGCTACGGATCCGTACGCTACTGTGTACCGTGTTCATCGAGAACAAGCGGAATATTCCGAGACTTCCCCTCCTCCTTCCTTGAGGGAGGGAAGAAGAAAAAAAAAACCTAACTCGGACGTTGCAGCGGTACAACCCCACGCTCACAAAACGTCAAGTCAGTTGCTCCTTCTGTTCTGATATCGTTGTCTCATCCCCCATCAAACTTTCCGATGATGGGAGGTATCTATGTAAGTACCTACACAGTAGATATCTACCTAGGTAGGTACATACCTAGGTATATACACTTCCCAGGTACACTACCCAGGTACACTACCGATGCACCCAGGTGGCATGTATCCTAAGTACCTAGGTAGGTAGGTAAGTACGGATCCGTACTACCTAGGCACATACCGAGGTAGGCACCCTGGTGTTCTTCTCCTCACAACAGCATCATGCTTTCTACAAACGTAGGTACCTACCTACAGATTACCTAGCACGCCATAATACCCAGGATAACCCAGGATATCTTGCTAGGAACTGAAGGTACCTGAGTATATCTCGTAGTCTGGTCTGTACGTCCGTACCTACCTAGGTAGGTAGGCTCCCGACAGCTAAGCATTTGCCCATCACCATCCCACCATCCTGCCATCACCATCGACATCGACATCGCCATAGCCATAGCCATAGCCATTGCCATCAACTGTCACCGTCACCGTCGTCATCATCAGCATCAACCCCCCCGTCACACGCAACAATTCTCTGGCTGTGCTCCATTGATCTTCCGGGAATCATGGGTCTGGCGGGGTTCGAGCTCGGAAACACTTGTCGCGTCGATACATATCTGCCCGTTTTCCCATTGTCCCTCTTCTTCCTGGCCCCCTTCTGCCCCTCCAAGCACACCTCCTCAACCATGGTGTTAGACCCTTGCGACCCTGTCTTGTCCTGCACCAAAAAGACCCATTATGGGGTCCACCTAACCGTGTACATGTACCCGCTGTGTATGATCAGCAGGCAACTCATGCGAGTTTTGTTGCTACGGCTTAGACGAATCAGGTTGCGATACAAAGCCACATCGAATATCCCTCTATCCCATACAGTCAATACGTACCTACCGTATCCCGCACCCTCCACTCGACCGGATCATGGTCCATGTTGATTGCCGACAACCCCCCCCCCTTGTCCTCCTCCCACCCATCCTCTCCATCTTATCTCCTACGACGGACAATGGCAAGGGGGTGAGGACAAGGACAAGGACAAGGACAAGGACAAGGGTATTTGCAGGGATATGGGAAGCTTGAGGTACATATGGGTACTATGGATACTCCGTACTATGGCTTAGTATGGGCACTTGATGGGTACGAGCAGGGGCCCAAGATCACCACCACAAGGGAGAAATAAGACCTCTGCACCCTCTCTTCCAACCAGACCGTCCACCCCCCTCGACCCCCATCCATCTGTCGCCATCTGCTGCCATCCTCGACGTCCTTCATCACTCTCCCTGTATCGCTCATCACACGCACACACACACAGAGAGAGAGAGAGACAGAGAGGCACAGACAGAGAGAAAGAGTCTCTCAGTCCCGGCCACAGTCCCAGTCACGGTCACGGACCATACATACTTACCTACCCTGCCTGTCAACCTTCTCGGCCCTCTACCGAGGACCGCCTAAAAGACTGCTCTTCACCGTTTCGTTGTCTGTCTGGTCTGGGCTTGCGGAGAAACTCCAACACAACCGACGTCGGTACTGCCGCAATTCCTCGTGTCTTGTGTGTCTCACAGCAAGTTTTCTGGCCCCTCAGTCCGAGACTTCACTTTGGCCAAATCGAGCATTCGACGTTAGTCTCTGTCTGTTGCACGGGCTGATATCAATCTCCATTGGAAGCCGAGACTCCTCACCCGCTCCACAATACCCATGCAGCTCGACGTCCTATCCGTCTTGCTCCTGCACCCATAACCTATAAGCTCCGTCCAGGCATATCGTGATCGACTGCCCAACCACATTCGCCAGCCATTCTTACCCTATCTGGAAAGATTCACTGCATCCCACCTCTCCTCTATTTCCTCTTCTTGCCTCCATCCCGCCCTCTCTCTCCATATTCAGCCTTCCTCTTTCTCCCTCTTATCCTTCGACCACCTCCAACCTTGGACCACTCGTGAACCAGCTGTCTGCTGGTTGGCTTGGTCACCTGTCCATCAAATAGTTATGGACCATTCTCTCCGTCTTGCCGCCGAAGACAGGATTCTATCTTGGTCCGAATCGAACATTGTCGGTGGCCTGGACTCGGACGTCCATCACTCTATGCTTCTTCCACAATCTCCTCCGTGGTTGGATGCCCTCCACCACCACCACCATCACCACGTCGACCCAGTCACGACTACCGCTGCCCATACTCCCTCCACCACTTCAACCTCGTCGCCGACTGCCGTTCGTCATCCTTTGAACGGCCAACTGTCGCCTATCAGCACCAGCATGGATATGCCTCCAGGCCCTCCTTCCGACGATAGCCTTTGCTCATCCATGACAGAATCGGCGATTGCTCCGCCCATGACACATTCCGAGTCCTCATCTTCCATGACAGACTCGTGGAGCATGTCCTACGGTGATGCCGCCGAGGACATCAATGTGACACACGTTATGGCCGACCAGGACATGCACTGGGAGCATGGGTCAGATGAGGGCATGACAATTCCCAAGGTGGAGCCAATGGACGAAGATCTTCGACTCGACGAGATAAAGGAGGCGCCTTTGACCCCAGTTCCCAGCAACACTAGCCCGACATCAGCTCAGCCGAAAGCCAAGCGACCACGCGGACGGCCCCGAAAACACCCACTAACTCCAGTTGTCACCACCAACAAGGTGACCAAGGGCCGCTCCAAGACGGGATGCCTCACTTGCAGGAAACGCAAGAAGAAGTGCGATGAAGCCAAACCCAGATGTACGTCAAACGTCTGCTCAGTTTGCCCCTGCTTATACAGCACCTTACATGCTCTCTGTGTCCCGTGTCTCAACCTCCTGGACCATTTTGCTGATAAGTGACAGGTATGAACTGTGAGAAGAATGCTGTTGTATGCGAGGGCTATCCAGAGAAACAGATCTGGAGAAGTGGTAAAGAGAGAGCTGCGGAAGGTATGGTGAAGTCTCTAGTCATCATTATGCATTGTGTCCAGGTGTTGACAATCCCACTCAGAACGTTCGAGTCATGCCCATTGCCTGCCAGTCATCACCATGCAACCCATCTTTCATGGGCTGGAGAACGCGGAGGACATGATTTTCTGGAAACACTATCATGCCCACCTGAGCACCGTTCTGACGGTCGAGGGTGAACACAAGAACGCATTCAAGGACCTCCTCATTCCCATTGCCACCAAGCACCAAGGCCTCATGCATTCCATCCTTGCTCTGTCCAGCAAGCACCTTGATTTTGAGACGCCGTACGGACTGAAGATACTCAAAGACAACCCGCATACCGGTCTTGACGCTCTTCAACAACGGTCCGACTATCACCATGAGAAGGCGATGGAGAAGTTTTACGAGGACATTGCCAGATCAAGCCAGAATGCGGATAAGGACGACCCAGAGTACTCGACAATCCTGTCTGCTCGGTATGGTCAGATGCTGTGCTTGTTGCTAGAGGCTCTAGCTGAAGGCAATCCCCGTGGTGAGCATCGGGTTCACCTCGGGGGGTACCAGAGGCTGATCCAGCACTCGCCACCAGAGGATCCAGCATTCCTGGCCTTCATTACGGAGTTCTTCCAATATCATATCTTTGCGGATGAGCTCCTTCGCTACCCCGACGTGCATATTCCACGACTCGCATCGGAAGACTGGACACCTCTCACTTCCATACATCCGCCTCGCCTGCTGGGTGTTGCAGATGGCCTCTTCAACCACTTGTGCCAGATAACCTCACTGAGGAACACGATCAGAGAGAACATGGCTGCGGGTGTGGACCCTGCTGTCGATTACACAAGTCTGTACCGTGCGGCCGAGATCGACGCGGCCATCCGGGACTGGACACCATGTTGGCCACCAGGGGACAGTCGGGATCGGGTATCTCTGCTCTACAAACAAATGATGTGGGTGTACCTGTTCCGGACGATCTATCCGCCATCCCCCATCTTGCCGGCATCTTCGTCCTTGCACCTTCTGCATAACTCTACTGTCCTCGGTGGTGCGCCTACGAACACGCCCCCAAGATCAGCCAACAACAGCTGTGCCTCGTCACCCTCCATGCGACCACGGACATCTGCCTCAAACCTACCCGTGCTCCATGAACCTCAGCCACAACCCATCATCCGACGTCACACCATTGCCGACTACCACTTTTCTCAAGTCCCTCCGGCAGCAGCAAGACATCATCAGCATACATCTAGTCTGGACGAAGGCCGCCGCGTCACTCATTCGCCGCCCCCCTTCCGCCAACCCCGCGATCACGACCCGCGCATCACACTAGCCGTCAACGAGTCCCTCAACATCCTCGAGACCTTCAAGCCCAGTGATCCTTCCCAGAAGCTTCTGCTCATCCCCTGTCTCGTGATCGGTACGGCTTGTTTCGCGCCCGAGCAGCAGGAGCGCATCCGATCTGCGGTGAGGACGGTGAAGGGGTATACAGGCATGAGAAATGCGGAGAGGGTTGCCGAGCTGCTTGAGGGTGTCTGGAGCTGTATGGACCGCGGCGAATGGGCTCGCGTTTGGGACTGGCAGGGGATTGCCAGGAGCATGGGGTGTGATGTTCTGTGTTCATGATCGCCGGTGGCGCGGGCCTTCCTTCGGACCACATCCTCGACAGCTTGGCAGCATGACCGCCCCGACCAGGGGCGAGGGAGCTCTTGTTCTGCTGTTCTGTCATTTGTCTTTTTGTTTTCCTTTTTGTTTTCCTTTCTATGTTCATTGCTTGTCCAAGCCAATATTTCCGTCTCTCGTTGAGGCTCCATATACCCTGCTTTCGCTTCTCATTGCCTCAGCGATTGGCTGTTCTTCCTGTCGTTAATCTCTTGCATCTGGGACAATGGGTGGTATTTTCTGTAAATGGGGGTTGCATCAATCGTTTTTGCATCTTGTCCAGCATATATTGGCGTCATATTGCCTCAGTTTTGGTTCTAAAAGCGGGAGTCTGTCTGCTATTGTTTTGCGATTTGAGCATTGGTTGTTTTTCAGTTGTTATTTCCTGGTATCTTGTGTTTCTTTCTTCGGCTAGGGAACATCATTGGAGAGAGTATCTATCTGGAAGCGGAATTCTCATGCATTACGGCATGCCCCTCGGGCGGTGCGGGTCTGATCAAGGACGGCAAAGTGTTGCTGTCTTTTCTTAGCATAGCATTTTGGTCGGCGCTGACAGAGTGAGCTGAAATGGGGAAGTTTGGTCTTGCATCTGGAGTAGTTGTCAACTTGTTTTGTTTGAATGCAATTTCCTCAGGCTGCCTCGGACTCGTTCCATGCTTGGGCGCCGAAGAACAAGAATATTCGTCTCGTTCGTAATCCTCGACCTGCATCCGCTTTGCTGTGACCGTGACCAGCCTTTTCCCCTCACTTTCGTATCGTGGAAACACGGCATCCTGGGGGCTCAATACATACTCAGATCAGAGCCCGTATCTGTGGAGGTCCTCGTCCCTTCGGAGTCTTCAACCTCATGCAGGGGCAGCGTGACCGAGAGTGGCTGTCCAGACTCGTGAATGATTGAACACCTGGCCCGTCTAGTGTTACACAGGCCGGTCTGTTGACAACGGATACTTTGGGTTCTCCAAGCCGACAAGTGACTTCCGCTCAGGCCGAGTCGCACCGAAGAGTGTGCCCCCCCCCCCCCCGCCCTCTCCGTGAAGTTCGTGATCGAGGCATGAGAATTTGGGCGAGCTCTGAGTTAATTATCTATATGGTGAGACGTTGGCTTCCTAGTAGAATATCGTCAATATCCACAACCCCGGAACTTCTTTAGTCTAAAATATGACAAAGGTCAATTTTTCGCCAACGTTAGGATCGTTTGTTTCTCAGTCGTTAATCGTTGCTCCTCGGGGTGTCTCGACGCCACTTCCAATGGCAACTGATGTGACAACTGGTGAACTATAGTTGACGCTTTTATCATGATCCTGGGGAGCAGACGCACTATAGGCCCAAACACCCAAAGCGAGAATGCAGCGGAACGCTAAAGGGGGAATGCAAGTGGACGAGGTCCTCAGCTATTGGAATGTCCCGCCGTCGCCCTTTAAATACCTCCTGCGAAGCCCGGTGACCTGGGATAGATGGGTGGCCCGGAGAAGACCAGCTCATATCACAGGCTGCAGGAGCAGACTAACCAGCACTGCTCGAAGGAGGGGAGGGGGGTACGCGTCACTTCACAATGTGCTGGCAGTGTGGCCCTGCACATGTTGTGTCACCACCCCCATAGCCAGCAAGTGTGCGCGCGGCATATTCCTGGGGACCATAGAGGGCGACGTGAGAGTCCTGAGAGTGGTGTGGATATAGACCTACATCTGGATGGCACTCCGTGGATGGCATTGGAGGAATAACTTCGAGCTTTCGCAGATCTAACCACCTATCTCGCCCTATATACAGATCTAATCCACGATGCCCTGTGGTAGGAAACTGACATAGTCTAGTGGAGCAGCCTCAATGCCTCCCGGTGTGCCAACGACCTTCAGTGTATCCCCTTTCGTCACACTTACACCCTTGAACGTGATCCTCGTTGCCGAAGACTCGTCCATGGCTGAGGATGGTGCATGGCCCAAGTTGTCTTCCATATCACCGACCCAGCTGCCTATCGATTTGTCATTGAGAAAAACCTCCCAGTGTGCCCGTCCCCCAATGACATCGAAGTAATTCACTGCTAGGTCATACACCCCACTGTCGAACTGGACAGGGCTAGTCACTGTCCCTGCTGTGTCGTTACTCGTTGTCATGATTCCCTTGTATCCAGACGCAGCCTCAAACGGCACCACATCCACAACCTCATACCCTTCCAGCTCCATGTCCTCCGCCTCCACTCGATAAGGATGATTCATAACCCTCCCATTCTCGTCTGGAATAGACGTCATGTTGAAGAAGTAGTTGTTGATCGCGTCTCTCCACACCAGCGAATGTCCTGCCTGATAAACTTGTCTGGCCAGGACATGATTGTACCTCTCCTCGTCGATCCCTCGCTCCCCCCTGAGGGACTCCCACATGTGCACAAACCCCTGCGCCGTCTCGGCTCCGGCATAATGCGCGTCGTAGAAGTGCTGAATGACCGTCTCGCCGGACTTGAGCCGCGTGGTCCAGTTGACATGGTGGAACCACAGCAGCAGCTCATCCGGTGTCGTCTCCAGGTTCTCGTACATCTCATGTATCTCCAGTGGGTACTGCCCACTGTATCCTGTGCCGTTCCGAACTGTTCTGTCCATCCCGACCGTGTCAGCATCGGCACGCGTCCACTGACCCCAACCATTGCCGTCCTGGGACTGGGGTGTCGGGCCGTAGTGGTTCCCCACGATATTGGTCAGGCTCTGGATACCCAAGTTGCCGGTGTAATTCTCGTGGGCTGGCCACGAGAGCATGGACATCTCCGTGATGGTGTCGACAACTCTCTTCTCAGAGCTGAAGGTCAGCCGAGCCCAGTCCCTGAGGATAGACTCGGGCTCCCCTGCAGGGTCCCACGCGAGCCGGCCGTACGCGTAGAGATTCGACATGGCGAGATGGCTGCCCAGCCACGTGGTGTTGGTCCCGACGTTCACCACGGCCGCGAACCCTGACAGCGCCCGGCCGAAGCGGCGCCCGCCCACGATGTCGCGGACGCGGGAGGTCCGGTTGTCGACGCGGAGGTCGAAGTCGAGGACCGTCTTCCACAGGGGCGCGAGGTAGACGAGGTGGCACTGCTGGCCGAGGTACTCCTGGGCGACCTCGAGCTCGATGGCGGCGTTTGTGCGGAGCAGGCTGGCGAACAGGGGCGACGTGGGCTCGCGGACCTGGAAGTCGATGGGCCCGTATTTGATCTGCACCACGACGTTGTCGTCAAAGTGCCCGTCGAGGGGCTTGAAGAAGTCGACTGCGGCCTTGGCGCGGTCGTCTGTCCACACGGCCTCGTCGAGCTGGTCGTACACGAAGGCCCGGAACATGACGATGCCGCCGTGGGGCTGCAGCGCCTTGGCGAAGAGGTTGGCACCGTCGGCGAGGGTGCGGTTGTACGTGAGCGGTCCGGGTTGGCCTTCAGAGTTGGCCTTGACGAGATAGCCGGCGAGGTCAGGGACGGTCTCGTAGATCTCGTCTGTCTTGTCCGTCCACCACTCGACGACCTCGGATGCCAGGGGATCGAAGGTGCCGAGGGTCGCGTTTGGCGAGGCGAAGTTGAGCGATATCCCAATTTGTACGCCGTACGGGCGCATGGCAGCAGCAACTCGACCTAGCCCTTCGATGTTCGTCGAGTTGAGAAGATCGGCGTCGGCGTTGACGTTGTTGATGATGATGCCGTTGAGTCTGATGGAGGCCATGAGGCGGGCGTAGTCAACTACTCTTGTCAAGTCGTCCACCACGACGCCATTCTTGAAGAATATGGACGGGCCGCCATAACCCCTTTCTATGCTGCCATCAAGGTTGTCCCACTGATTTATCCAACGGATTGGCTGGTTTGGAATGCTGGCATAAGCAACTTCAGAGAAATTTCCCTGGGCTAGCATTGATAGATATTCAAAGGCCCCATAGAGAGCACCGCGCTCGTTGAGTCCGAGGATCAGGACATTTCCGTCCGTTGTGTTCAGCCAAAAGCCGTCCTGCTTCAGATCTGGTATCGTCTCCAGCACGCCTCCAGACTGGATGTAGCCATTGATGGTGGCAACTGTGATTGTAGAAACCCCTTTGGCCACCTTGTCACTCCATTCCATCTCCTTCCCAAGAATGCTCTTGATGCCCTTTATCAGCTCAAGCCCAGCAGTATAGACCGGGCTGCTCATGGTGGAATTGAGAGCCACAACGGTTGATGGTATATCAGCTACATGGCTCGCAGCATCTGGGATTGGAGCATATCGTAGCCAGGCATTCAGACCATTCTCAGCGGTGGCAAAGCTGGAGAGTACCAGGACCAAAAGCTTGCGCAACATCATGGGGCTGGCAGAAAGGGTGACAGGCTACTGAGCAGAGGACATCAGATGCTCGAGGTCCCAGCGGAACAATGGTTGATCAACCATATCATCCAGGATCGTCAACATCGTGGCAGATGCTTTGTTGTTATACCCACAGAGTGACCCTGGACACCGAGACGTCGCTTATCTCCTGCGTGAACGACAAGATCGTCTCTCCAACAATGATAGTTCCCCCGCACCGCTTATGGCGTTTCTCTTCATGCTTTTTCGGTGGTAAGAGGACCGAACTATCTGCCCATCAGTGCCAAGCAGGTCCACCTCGTTGCGGGGAGGAAACATACTATCCGTTCAGGCCGTCTAGCCGGCCATATATTTCGACCCTCCCAAGTTTAGCCTAAAGTCGCACCACAGCGAGGCCTGCTTCCATCAGTCATTGGGATCCATGACCGTTCAGCACGTGGTGGCGATTGAGATCATTTCGCTGCATATCCACAAGCGGAGCAGCGGCCGAGTTTAATCACATTTACATGGGAAGTTATCCCATCAATTGTGTATGCAAACATAAGTTACCCAAGGAGGACGATGACGAGGCACTCCTCGGCTATTTATCATATGTGACTAGAGTTTTCGAAGGTAGCTGTCGAGGAAGCCTTTGAAGGCACCCATCACAGATATAGCGGCTCGTGGCATCGCACTTGCAGTTCACACGTATCTCGTCTATTCAGCTGCCTAGCTAGTCTTACTGACCTACTCACTACTGAAAATTGCAGAAGCTCCGTAAATGAGATCTACAAAAGGAAGCAGTAAACTCCACTCCAGCTGGCTCACTAACATAGGCAGTGACATCCTCCTACACCCGTCCCCCTGGCTCTCAGCCATCTTGGACCTCCTCTCCTAGCCTGAGCTCGTCGGCATGACAGTGATAGTCGTACTCGCTCCCGAGGAAGTGCTGATATCCGTCGTTACCCAGGTGATCGTACTATGCGTCGCGGTAACGGTGGTGGTGCTGGAGTACGACACAGAGTTGTTGGTGGCAAATGTCGACGAGATGACCACCCCCGGATCCGGAAAGTCTGGAGGCGTGCCCGTGGGGTTGGTCGAGCAGTAGAAGCCCTCGCAGAGCACGCCGCACGAGGTGCTGCAGGTGGGCGAGGGCGGGCCCTGGGAGAAGACGATGGTCGGCTGGCCCATGCCGTAAGGGTCCAGGTTCTTGTCGATGTCCGGGCAGAGCCCCGAGTTGGTGAAGGGCTTCTTGTTGACCAGGCAGTGCTTGTCGAAGACGTTGCCATTCCAGACTACGAGCGCCGCGCCGAATTCGCCATCTGAATAGATCGGCCGGTGGAGGCTCTGGATGACGTTCTTCACGGCCGCGGGGCTCTGAAGCTTGGTCTGCAGGCCCCCGCGGGAGGGGAGGCCGCGCAGGTACGCTGCTACGGCTGCCACTTGTGGGGCGGCTGGACGTTTATCACGAGAGTGTGTTAGCTGAGTTCTCCTTGACCACCATTCAACCTGGGCATTATCCGGGCGAGGATGGGCCTTGATGTAGGCTGGTAGCTAGCCCATTGTCGACAAGGACGGGCTAGTTGCGGGAAACTTACCAAAAGATGTGCCTTGATCTCGCTTGTAACCCTTAGCCTGGTCGACGGACGGGTCCTTTGGTGTGTAGATCTTCTCAGCGGGTGCATACGTTGCGACATAGTCGGCCTGCTGCGTTGCGAAGAAGTAGTTGCCATCCTCGGCTGACCCTCCCACCACCATCATGTTCTGCTGAAGCCTGCGGCGGCCTGCCACGTCGTGGTAAGTTGGTATATTGGGATCTGTTGGACTGGCAAATACGACTGGAATTTCGTAGATGGGAACCCCGGGAAAGTTGCCGGCAGCGACCACAATGACGACTCCTAACCTGTCGAGTTGGATGAGAACATCCACTGCGGTGAGAATGGTCAGTATCAGCTGTAATTTTTCCAAGAGCCAGAGGACGAAGGGATGTACAGGATCAAGAATGGGATGGCGGAGAGGATTAGGACCCATAAACCAGACTTCTGGCCGCAAATCTGTGCCGGGTCGTATGTTGAAGTATATATAGTGGCAACGGGGATACTCACTCAACCTCCAGGTAAATTGAGGAGGGACCATCGATGGCGCTATTGCCCACGAAATGGAGACAACAGATCTTGTTCCCCTATTCCTGGAGCGCACGTCTTGTAGGATGATAACTAGCCCCTCGATGTATTTCTCGTATACTTCCCTGGGCTCCCTAACAGGGGTAGGGCCATCCGTAGTTGCCACCATGATGGTTTGGATTCTCTTTCCAATCCCAAGCTTTGCACCTGAGATCAAGGCAGCTACCGCAGATCCGTGGTCAAAATCATCCGCGACCAAGTTCGCTGTGCCGTAGTCTCCGCCCCTCAACATCTGTATAGGGTGTGGGATGGACCTGAATTCCTATGCATAGGGAATCAACTGTTAGTAATCTCATGCGCCTTGGTAATCCTATCTGGGAAGCTAGTAGCTGTCCGCAGATGAGGCAAGAGAAGTTTACTTACTGCGTGAGCGGACCAGAAGCCATCCTCCTATTTAAATGTCGCAAGTGGTTAGCACATGCACAGTCCAACGGGATTACAAACGGCTTCCTGACGGCGTAGATCCTTCTTCTACTCCCATACTTACCTGGGTGTAGACGTATTGTCCTTCTCCTGCACTATCGTGGTAGTAGAACTGGGAGTATGCCTTGTTCTTGGTCCGAATTCTAGGGTCTTCATTCCAGTCGACTCCGGGTGGGCACGAAACCTGTGAGGCCGACCACATCCTGGAGACGTCCGTTGCCCTCTTACCCAAGCTTGAAACATCCCGCCGTGAGTTGGTCGATGATGACAGTGTGATGTTCTCGAAGGCAGCTGGGCCCGAGCCCAACGGAGGACTTGTTCTCGGGATCCAACCTCGCGACTCGATAATAGCACGACGCCAAATATCGTAGCGGTAATAGCCTCCAAGCTGTTCATATACAAGTATTAGCGGCATCTAATCACAGATGAGACGTGTAAAGTATGCTTACCTCTGGGAGATTTTGTGCAAGGAGGTCCTGCTCCCAACAGACGTCCAAGTAGGGCAGGTAGTAGTAGGCTACAAAGTTGGCGGCCGGTGCTTGTATAGTCTTGTATGGCATCTGAGCCGTTGTCGACCACTTCGTCAACCATGCAGTAAGTCGGCCGGGGTTCTCTGGGTACCGGGGCCAAATAATCGCGGCAGCGTCTGACCTCGGATAGATCGGGCTTGTAGGGTCCAATAAACCAAAATTCTTCAGTTTGATGTTGTCTGGCTCGCCTGTATCGTCATCAGTTGAGCGAGGTTTGCTTGTGGAGGTTGCAGCAGCAGCAGTGTCCAGGGTAAAGGAGCAGGACCGAGACGTGGTGGTCGCTGTTGTCGTTGTGGACTCCTCGTCCTCCACGTTGCAGCCAAATATGGGCGAACAAGTTGATAAGACGCTGGTTGCAGTCGTAGTGCTCTGTGTCGTGAGTCCGGACGTAACCGAGACCGACAATGATGTTGTAGTTGAGCATATCGATGCCGTCTTTGTTTCACAAGAGCTCGGCTTGCTATCGTACGTGAGCTGGTTGTCGAGTCCGATACTGATGGCAGAAGTCAGTGTGAGCAGATATCATACATATGCGAGAAACAATGGGGGAAAACAGAGAATGGAGCCATCATACGTAATCTTTGGCCAAGGAGGCAGTGGGTTGGGGATGGTGACATCTGGCGGTAGCATCCAGGCCGGGCTGGGCGGTGGCCCACTGTGATGATGGTACAAGAATTAGCCAATATTCCTCAATAATATCAATATCATCGCATAGTAGTCAATCGAAGGAGCTGGACTTACGGGGGATAAATGCCTGGTGGAAGGCTGAAAGTCCAACCGGTGATTTTATCGTCACCCCAATTGATGCACGTCTGGAATCCCGCGTTAGTTGCATGGTTACACACATCAACATGCTGTTGTTCTACTTACGAAAAAGAACCAAAGATCACATGATGTTGTTTGCGGCGGCGTGGGAGTCGGGATTGGTGTCTTCACCGGCCATAAGCCGCCTATATGAGGCCAAGTAGTCCACACAGGTAGGGTCGCAGAGGTCGTCGATGTCTCGGTTGGCGTTGCAGACGGCGTGTAGCTCTGAGTCTCGTCTGATGGGACCGACACCACGGAGGTTAACTCGCAGTTCTGGGAGAAGACACCCGAGGTTGAGGCGAACTCCACCACAGTTGACGTGGCCAGACACGAAAAGGAAAGGGTCGTGGTCGTGGGACAGCCGAAAGTAGCGACCCAGTAGCCGCTTGAGAGCTCAACTTCCGTTGTCGAGGCAGGAGGCGGGCACTGAACGACAAAAGGACTAGTAGTTGAGCCAAAACTCAGTGTCGAGTTCGCCGAAACCGTCTGAGAGGGAAAGCTCCAAGTCGTGACCTGGAAAGGAGTCTGGATGGTGATAGTATCAATGGAGTCGGTCGGATCCAAGGGCGGAACACTCGATGGTGTCACCGTATTGCTTGTGATGTTTAGACTCCAAGTGGTAATCCAAGGATCAGACTGTATTGACCAGTTTGCTGGGGGTCCTTGAGTCACAGAGGGCCATGGAGGAAGTGTGATCGTCCTGCTCGTTGTACCAGAACCATCAGGTCCAGGAAGCTCGACTGTCACCGGTGGGATGTTTATGCTTGGCGTAGGCACAAATGACGCGCCCGTTGCCTGCCCTGAGGTGATATTTATGTTGGAGTACGGCACACTGCCTATGGTGACGTCCGGGACAGTGATAGTGAGTAGCGACGTGCTGTCCGGACCGACTTGCACCGAGGTTGTGTACGGAGGAATTGTGATGGTAGTACTCGAAGCGAGGGGACTCGGTGGTAGGACAATGATACAGGGGTCAGTACACTGAACGGTGTTCGTAGTATAGATCTCGGTGCCAACGTAATGGGTCGCGGTATAGGCCGCCGTAGCTGTTGTGGTGTCGCTACCGGATCCCTGACCAGAGCCACCCATGCCACCAGATGGAGGTAGCCAGATGTTGATATCCGTGGTGTACCCATCCTGGTTCCAGTCACTCGCCATGATGTGAATATCCCTGTGCCAAAGAGTCAGCGTCCGGCTGATAAGTAGCACTCAAGTAAACAAGCAAACTTACAGATCTGCAGTTGCAATCTCGAGAACGCCGACGGCGAAGACGTTGAACAGAGCAACATTGACTGACTCTGTCACCTCCATGATCCTCTGCTGGCAGCTGCCGCTCGACGAACTGCAATTTGTCGGAGAAAAGTGGTTGAAGAAGCTGTAGAGCCCTGCTCCATTGATGGTGACATTCTCTGATTGCACAACTCGGAGACCCCATGCTTCTTGACAGGTGCTGTTAGAACAGCTAGACTGGTTGAAGAGAGGGTCATTGGCAAACGGCCCCGACTTGAATGGTAGTGGTGCACCTGGCAACGGCTGAAAGTATGGAGTCTCGGTCTGAATATGGCCCATGTAGACCTGAAATCCCCGGACTGTAAGTACATGGACGGACACAGCATAAGAAGGTTATTGCTGGAGTTATAGACAATAACTTACGTTCTCGGCACCAGACAACTGATACTGGTATAAAACTGAATGCTCAGAACTTGTACCATAGAACCACGAAGGCGCCTTGGACTCGATCAAAAGACCACGTGCACTGAAAACACTGATGTGGGAATCTGTAGTATTGGTTACATCGTAACTCAATGCCATATCGTTGTCACTACAAATGAATCTCTGTTAGTAGATGAAAGACTCTCAACAAATCTGGTAGACACTCACTGGTCTGCAACCCAGGCCCAGACATTCTCGAAGTAACCGGACCCGCTGCCTGAAACATGCAGCAGGAGAGAGGCAGCGATACAGTCCTCGTTGAAGCTTCCAGCTGGACAGCTTTCGTGGTTGAGTTCTGTTCCATTGGCCCCTCCTACTCGGAAGTGGCTGTCCCACATTCCAGCTGATCCTTGATCCTGGGCGAGGACGTTCCATTCCATCAGAATGGCCCCAGCTGTAGGTCCCTTGACCGTAAACAGCATTTCGGTGATCTCCACAATGCCAGTGTCGCCGTCGGTTCCAACCTGGACCATGACTTTGGGATCGTCAATATTGCTAAAGTACGATCCTGTGCCCATAATCTGTGACCAGGCGGCGCCCTGGATCAGCGATCCCACTGGAATATGGACGGTGGCGTATACCTGGTATATCCCGGGTGGGAAATAGGCCACTTTCCCCTGGGCAACAGCCTGAACTAGGAAGGAGTTGATTGCACTTGTCTGATCACCAGTTCCGTCGTTGGATATTCCAAAGCTCCCATTCGTAGCAACCAGGAAATCATCAGTTGTCAGGGTCTCGTACTGTGGCCGAGATCTTGTGAACAGTGTGCCGTCTGAGGCAAGTAGACCGCCTGACTTGCTAGGAATCTTGATTTTGTTTGATGGAGGCAGTGGGCCAGTTGCGGTTGTGCCAACAACCTCACCACTATTATCATTAGTAAAATAACGGCGGCCAGAACCCCAGAGATGGATGGCAAGGTTGCCATCCGAGCCATTGAGGAAGGCCTTGCCGTATATGTCCCCGACTAGGACACCGACATTGTCAATGATGAGGTTGTCAAGAACAATGTTTGGTCCCTTCTGCGGCCCGCTGCCGTCTTTTGGAGAAATCAGTGAAGTGAGATCAGTCTGGATACCGAGAGGTGTATTGGCGATGTAGCCATCGATGAGAGAAAAGGAACCTGTGCCTTGACCCTTATCACCTCCATAGCCACTGATATTGAATGCAATTGCCGAGCCGTCGACTGTGATATTCTGCCAGTTCCAGCCCCAGTCCCAGATCATCTGCACAGCGGTGATGCAGCTGATGAAGGTGATGCCTCGAGCTGTGAATTGCTGAGAGCCCGCACGCCATCCGATTGCACCTCCCTGGATCTTGAGGTCGGATACAAACCCGCCTGAGCCGCTCTCTGTGAATATTCCCACATGTGTAGGTATATAGTCAGCCTCAGCCGTCGGCATGAGAATGAAAATGTTCTGCAAACTTGTCGCTTGAGCTACCTGCCAACTTTAAGTTGCTCTGTTAGCCGTTGTACGGTGTAAATTCTAGGGACAAGGTCTTGCTGGGTATATAGTGTAGTAAGGAGTGAAAGTAGAACACTTACTGAATCCCAGTTGGCACGTAATGTTGTACCCCATCATCAGTCGACAATGGCATTTGACGAAGATCGAGGACCAAATTGCGAATTTGGCGGAAGAACTGAATTTGAGGGATATACCATTGTTTACCATCGCCACCTGGTACGTAAGGGTTGGTATCAATCAAAGCCAGGCCTTGAAATGAGTCACAGCCAACGATAGTTGGCCGATCAATAGCATCACCAACAAACTGTGTATAGTAAAGCTGGATAATAGGCCGACAGATCTTGTATGTACCTGGAGGAAAGTAGATGATGGCAGGTTGGGTGAAAGTACTGCTGCATTCAAGACCACATCGGTTTCCATCCTGGATTGCCGCGTTGATGGCCTCGGTAGCATCGATATCTCCAAGTGGCGAGGCTCCATACTTGGTGACGTCCCTGAAAACGGTGTAATTGCTGCTGTCGTTTGCAAGCGGGGCAGTGCCCAAAGACGCCAAAGCTGGCAACCAGTAGTTCGAAACATCGGTACCCAACTTCGTTCCATTATAGGTGTGAACAACAGTCTCGTTTGTAGAAAGTTGAGCCATGTAACTGGAGAAGCTGCCATGTTGCATCCAGACAGCACCATTCTGTGTTCCTATCATAGGCATTGCGCGTCAGCAGATACTTTATTTAATTTCTTACGATTCCGTAGGATCAGTATAGTCAAAGAATTGGCAAGCATACCTTTATCAGGAGCAGCCAGGAAATAGTTATGCTCATTATCAACCATGTACGAAACAGGTGGTTGAGGACCGTCGAGTGTGAGGTTGGGAAAGCGACCTGGGGTAGTCAGGTTCCAAACTCCCTTGGCCGCCTGGCCAAAAAGACCTAGGAGGATCAGTGTCGTGACGACAAGCTGCAATAGCTTGGCCATAGTGTCTTGAGACCCAAAGGGGACCCCAAAGGTACAGTATGGTGAGATAGTATTGCAGTGTGCCTAAGGCAATGCTGCCCAGAGCTTGAGAAGTGAGAAAAAGGAAGTAACCTGGGCGCTTTGGCCGTTGCTGTCGCTTTTAGCGATCTTGTGAGAAGAGAGAGGAGATGTTTAGAGTAGGGGTTGAAGGATAAGGTTGAAGGGAAGGGTCGAAGGAAAAGGTGGAAGGAAAAGGTGGAAGGTAAAGATTAGAAAGAGGGTTGGAAGGTTAGGCGGGTCACAGTAGATGGTAAATATATCTCCCAGGGTGGAGACAGAAAACTGAAAGCACAATTCACTCAATCACTGCTATCAGGCGGCAAAGTGAATTATAAGTTCAGTAATTGGCCGAGACTTGGGACGAAGATCAGATTAGAGCTTAGGTACCTACGTTGGTTTACACTTCTGTGAATGCTAAGGGACGAAGAGGTCATAGCTTTTCAGGTCTATAAATTGCAATCAGTGGGTGTTAGCTGTTTCTCCTATTTTACTTCTATAATTCACGCCATGTAAGTAGTTTGGTGACCAGTACTCCTGATATCATTGCTTTGCTAGCAAGGCTACGGGTCAACCCCAGGGCTCTGAAAGCACTGTCACAAACCTGGGCACCAATAGTTTTTTTAGTTGGCAAATGTTATATTATTTGTGGAAGGCTCTAGGGCTACGAGGATTCACAGATTAGGAGTAAGCTTGTCAGAAAACGAAACATTCACGAACAATGCACCCATGCTACTATAGGAGGACGACCTAGTAGGCAGTCGTCCGGCACATATATCTTCGATGCTGGATAAATAGGAAGAAATAGAAAGACTGCCTAAGATTCCGGAGTCACTGCAATATATGCCTCCAAAATAGTGCATGCCTTGATATTATAGTAAACCCAGCTCTCAGGTATGGGCTGTTCTTCTTATATCGTGGTACGAAGCATATCGCACTTATCCAGCGTCGGTAGCACTGAACCTGATCACGGGCAGACCCGTTAATAATGCATGAGAAAGACTTGAATAAATGTGAGGCCTATTTGAGGAGGGAAAACAATATTCAGGACGTGATTAGTCTTGTGCCAGAGGAGGATGCCTTAAAACACTGAAGTATCTTGCCCGGCAGTGGTATTGCCGCTTGACGGAAGTAAGAAGCCCAGCCTTTCCCCTTTTGTGAATTATGGAGTCCAATTAGTTTGACATCTCGAGCCACTAACCTATCTTCAATGTTCCGTGTGGCACTAACCTCCTCTCGTATCCACGGAACCATCATTCCTCCGCCATCGTCATTATATCTCCAGCTATGCCAGGTATGGAATCCTGGCTTGAAGGATCTACTCGCAATCGTTTGATATCTCTCTCACCATACAACTATATAAGAAAGACCAGGAGTGGTTTTTGTTCCCTGTGAATCAAGATCATCAGACACTTCCCATATCTCCATCCACATGTGCAGAATCTCGTTTCAACAGCAAACCATCATCCCATACATTTTTCACAAGATCATCCTATAAACTCTTCCTTGACGCATCACCCATAGCGTACTAAAATATCAATATGGTTGAATTTGACAAGATCCAATCATCTAATGACCAGATCCCCACTTCCTATCCTCAAGGCCTTGTTGCTGTATTCGCCGGCGCAACAGCAGGCATTGGTGAGACATCACTGAGAGAATTCACACGACACACCCCCAAGCCACGAATCTACATCATCGGGCGGTCACAGGAAGCATGTAACCGGCTCGACGCCGACTTGAAGCAAGTCAACCCTGCCGGCCAGTACGTCTTCATCAGATCGGATGTCAGCCTCCTTCGCAATGTCGATGATGTCTGCAGACAGATAAGCAGCAAGGAGACAGCCATCAATGTCTTGTTTATGAGCCAGGGAACACTGAACTTCAATAAAAGCAAGCAAATTCCATGTTCCGTTTGCCACCATTTGCCTTCTTTTTCACTAACGCGCATCCAGAAACGGAGGAAGGCCTCAGCTACCTCATGGGACTGACCTACTTCGGCCGCGTCCGCATGGCCCGCAACCTCCTCCCACTGCTGCAACAAGCAACCGGGCTCCGGCGTGTCGTGTCCAGCTTCACAGGCGCCAAGGAGGGTAAGCTCTACGAGGATGACTGGCAAGGCAGCAAGGGCAAGGTTCCGATGACGGCCGCACGCGGTCACGCTTCGACGATGATGACGCTGGGCCTGGAGGCACTGGCCAAGGAGGCCCCGAAGGTGTCCTTTATACATGCTTTCCCCGGCAGCGTGAAGACAAACCTCATTAGAGGTGACGAGGGTGCGGTGATGCAGGCGATGGGCTACCTTTTCAAGGTTATGGATGTCTTTCGCACTAATAAGTATGTTCCGATTGAAGAGGTCGGCGAGAGGCACACCTTCTACTGCACCAGTTCGAGGTTTCCTCCACGAAATGGGGATGATGGACATGGGGCGTCGGGAACCCCTTTGCCCGCGGGAGTCAGTGTCGCCAGAGGTGTGGATGGGAATGTTGGGAGCGGAGTATACTCTGTCGATACGTACGGAGAGAGTGCCGACGCGGCTGTTGAAAAAGTGCTTGCGAATTGTCGGCGGAGTGGCGCGGCGGAGTGGCGCGGCGGAAAGATTGCGGGCTTATACTGAGTCTGAGTGGAAGAGGGTGACTGGTTCCGTCTCTATATAGCCTTGTGCCTTGTGTTCGACACATGAGGTATGTATATAGCTATCTAGCAAAGCCTCATTGTAATATAACATAACTCGTATCAAGCCCCTGGAGGCCACCCTCAGCCACCAACGACGACCCAACCAAACTCCACTCCACACTCCCCCAAGGCTGCGACACAATCTCCGACATATCAAGCCCCTCAGGCAACCCGATTCGCACCGGCGCCGTAGAGGATACATTGACAGGATAAACCACACCCACCAAGACGCCCTCCCCACCGCCCAGCTCCCAATACGCCACATCCAGACTCCCATTCCCAGCCCTCCCGTCCCGCAACAGGACCGGATTCGCCCCCGTCAGGAACTCCACGACCGGCGACGCCGTGACCACGCCGGCCAGCCGCGCCGTCGCGTCGGACAGCACGTCAGAGGGCGGGTAGATCCACGCGAGCCGGGCCATGGCGCCGTGGTTGAATGCCAGCATGTCCATGGCCCAAGCCTCCTCGGCGGTGGGGTCGCGGGCCCAGTACTGCTCGCCCGAGAAGGCCTGGGGCACGGCCCAGACGGGCTTGCGGGTCACAGCCGACCCGCCGATCCAGCTGGCGTACTTGTGGAAGTCGTCGACCCGCGCGGGGACGTCGAGGAGGCTCCCGATGCAGTTGTCGCAGCCCGCGTCGCCGTAGGTGAGGTTCACGGGCGTGTCCCACTTCGTGGAGTAGGTGGCGTTGATGCCGACGGGGTAGGCGTCTTCCATGATGATGTCGGCGCCTGCCGAGTACTCCTTGAAGTAGTAGTTCTGGCAGTTGAGGACGAGGGCCGTGGGGTGGTACTTGTCTAGGGATGCTAGAAGGTCGTAGGCGTCTATGGACGAGTTGAAGGTGTAGCCCCAGCCGTCGGGCTCGTCTGCCGTGTAGTAGGTGAGCAGTGAAGGGTGGTCCTTGACCAGTGGTATCTGTTCGGCTATTGAGGTGAGGTTCTGGAAAGAACCCCGCATGTCATACTGGAATAACAGGTTGACCTGGTCCATCTCGTCGATACTATAGGTCATGTTGCTATCCGCAAAGTCGGTCACCGGGTTGAGGGCGTTGAACCCAGCTTGTTTAAATGCCACGATGTTCTCGGTTTCATTGAAGTAACTGCCATAGTTTCCGTAGTATCCATAAGGAAAGACCGGCTTGAAGGCACCCCCTGTGGCACTGTTTCGATACAGCAGCGAGCCATAGAGCCGATCCACTTTCACTACGCTGCCGGTCGTCTTGTCTGGGAGGTAGAACAATTCGGAGTGTGCGGTGTAATTTCCACCGCTCAATGTGGTCCCTGTCAATGTGACCGCGTAGGCCGATGTACTCGGTTCGAGCCCAGTCAGGTTGAACTCGAAGAGGTTGTCTGTTGTATTGACTGGGACAACACCAGACACGAGCACATTG
The DNA here is from genome assembly GCA_016808195.1 of Cytospora chrysosperma. Taxonomy (NCBI): domain Eukaryota; kingdom Fungi; phylum Ascomycota; class Sordariomycetes; order Diaporthales; family Cytosporaceae; genus Cytospora; species Cytospora chrysosperma. The sequence continues at coordinate 6,360,925 of MU179926.1, read as the reverse complement.
TGCTGGGCCGTGACTGTGAAGTGAAGACTGTCTGTCCCGTTGCTTCCAGTTGACGCAGCAGCTGAGTACGCAGAACCATGATAGTAAGAGAGAGCTGCATCAACGATGAGTTCCGCTGTGGTCTCGTTACCAACATAGATGCTGTGACGAGTCGCGATCTGGACATCCAACAGAGGGTCTGATGCTGGCTCGGGCTGTGTCATGAAGCCTCCAGGAATGATCTGCGCAGATCTTCAGATGTTACCAATTAGTCTCTGTCAGCTGCATATTGGGTGATAGAAACATACCCATTGTACACTTTTCCACACCAAGTATCTTGCGCGATGGCTTCCTGGGTCAGATGGCCCAGGATAGCAGCCGCGAGCCACAAACACCCACGGTGTCTCATTCTTCCCTTGGCACCCTTAGCAGCTGTCGGTCCAGAGTCACTGGCCCGCTTGTGTTGCCCGGACTACCTCTTGGAAATCTTGACGGAGTTTTTGCCAGGTGTGAGTTCTGTGCAGAGTGGGTGTGTCCAAACCCGGATCTGTGCTTGAACACACAGATCCCCTCCGAGCGGCAACTTACATACTTGGAAGCTTGCCGGTGCTCGGGGAACGTTGCAACGGGGAAGTGGGGTTTTGAGTGATAAGACCCCTGGAACCGTGGAACTCCCAAATGAATTAAAAAGATGGTTACCCTTTTGAGATACATGGGATCATCAAATGTTTGTTCCTGTGCTTAGAATGGTACAATTGTGGAACGAGTCAAGAATAGGAAGGAGGATCCAGTCACATGCCAATGAGTGTCTCTCAGCTTGGGCCTCTCAGCTCAGCAGCCCAGGAAGTTTCAGCTGACCTCTGGTATTGGCAAGGAGAACCATGAGTAGGCGAAAGGCGGTAAAGTACAATCAAGACAGACCTGGATTTGCATGAAGACGAGGGAAACCTTGTTCGTAGAAGCCCTGGTATAGGTAAGGGTGTGATGGTGCGCAGCTGTGTTGCCGAGCCCATGAGTTGTCATGATGTGCGTGCAGCATCAAGAACCACTTCAATAACCACTGTCAAACATATCCCACAGGTTGGGAAACAGCTCCTCCGCGTCAGGCAAGTTTGCCATGACAAAGTCCTGGAAGTCCGGCATCGACGCCTCAGGCACCTGCTGGCCAGCACTGCTCACCGGCGCCGGCGGCTTCCGCAACTTCTCTACAACCTCGGCATACTGCGCAATGCAGATGTCGCCCAGCTCCCAGTTCGAACGCTGCTGGTGGCCCTGAAGCGCATCGAGGAGATCCTTCGCAAGCCTTAGGGAAAGACTCTCTGCAAGACCGCCAGCTGTTTCCTCCGTCTCCAATGCGACACGCAGCAGAAAGGCGATGGTTGACGTGAAGATGAAGGCAGCCGTGGGCAGCCAGAAGTCGTTGAGCTGCGGGCTTCGCAGCTCCTGCACCAGGAGCACGATGTCCTCTGCAGCTCGCCGGATGTGAACATAGCGGCTCAACAAGGACGTCGAGTCCGCCTGCTCGCTGTTTTGCCTCCCGTTGTCGAGCTCGATGCGCCGCTGCAGGAGCCGTACGAATAAGTATGCCAGACGGAGGTTGCTTGCCCCAGGGATGTTCAGGTCTGTGCCGCGGAGTATGAGTCGTCGGGCATCGCCGGACAGAGATTCCTCCCAGCGATTGAGAACGACTTCTGGATTAAAGGACGACGTGGCGCGTCTGGACGACCTGAGATCGTGCAAGTGTACGAGGTAGACATCAAGGACCTCAGACAGGCTGATTAGGGCCACAAGCATCCCATGCCTGTCGTCGTGGTGAATCGGTTTCGGCACGTCATGAAATCCGCCTTGGACATATATGTGCGGGGGTGTCCCGTACGCGAGGCTGAACCACTTGTCATGAACCACCAGAGCCCACCAGATATCTATCCTGAGCCGCTTCTCAGACTCGGCGATATCCCAGTCACTTGGGTCACGGTGCAGTCCGAGTCCGTGAGCAATCGACACCGCGGACCCGATCAGTACTCCGTTCCCTATCATGGATACTGACGGCCGCCCACCCACGTTCAGGAGAACCGACACCACGGTCGACGTGCCAGGCGAGAGCTGAAGCTCTGAATACAGTGCGTCGGAGGCTTGGTTCCAGATGAACCTGCTGTCTGGACAGTGCCGGCCTGCGGCACGACAGGTCTGAGCCCAGTAGACTATGGCGTGGGCATAGACATGGGCAAGCAAGGCCGGTGAGATCTGATCCCGCTGGTGTCGGAACTGCTCCCTGAACGACCTCTCGTCAAGGACGGGAAAGCACCGGTTCGGCTTCTGAAAGTACAGGTTGACGAGGTCATCCGCCCACGGCTCTACCATCTTCTCGATGATCTGACACTTCAGCGCTGCGGTGGTCTGGTTGGGGGTCTGTCCGACTGGTCGCTTGCTGACCCGGGCGAATAGCACTGGCTTCCCAGAGTCGTCGTCATTGTGGCCTGGCCGCACCATGCGTGTCAGCCGTCCGGTGCCGTGGCTTGGGTCGGCTCGAAGATAGTCTGCCAAGATCTGGGTGTCGTTGGTGACGACAGGCCCGACGATATGCGAGCTTTCCTCCTCTCCAGGGCTGCCCAGGCCGGGGAGTAGGGTTGTCGAAGGCTGGCTTCCGCCCGTGCCGCTGGTCGGGGGCCGCAGCGCCGGTATTATGGCCGCCCCTGCCGCCTGAAGGTGATGTTCTTCTGTAGGGAGAGCCGATGTGCCGGTAGACCCAGCCCGGGCCTGGCTGCCCCGTATCCGTGACGATGCAGCTGCTCCTTTGCCGCGGGGATCGCCGAGTCCGCTGCTGCGGCGTGGCGGCCGCGGGGAAGCGAGGCTTCTCGATGTTGTGGCTGGGAACTCACACTTGGTCCCATGGACGCGACACATCAAGCATCCGTTTTCCTCCCCGTCGTCGACCTTGCATCTTGACTTGCGTCTCCTGCATTCATGACAGGCGGGTCTGAGGTGTGATCGATATGGTCGTTCCCCCGCTGTGTCGTCGACAGCTAGACTCCTGTGGGCAGGTTGTTGGACATTTCCATATGTCATCTGGCTGGAGTGGGGTTGTACAGGTGAGCAGAACGTGTCCTCGTCGCGTGCCATGACAAGATTGGTAGCAGTTGGCCCCGCGCCGTGCTGTGTCTGCTGCGTGGAGATGGGTACCTTCTTAGGAAAGTATGTAGGGTTTGCCGCGGGAAAATAGCGCATTACATGTGTACTTGTACATACAGTACCTTAAGTACCGTACATATATATACTACGTACCGTAACCTTGTGTTCCCGGTAGGTCGGTAGGCGTGGCCCGTGCGGTACTAGCTCAGCACGGCCCGCCATAGCCCCGCTTTACTTTAATCATGGCCAATTAACTAACACGGTTTCTGTCATGCAGCCTTGTGAAACCTCCCGTCATACGCCTTATGCCATCTCCCCACCGTCAACTGGTCCATTCATCATGAATTCTAGGTTATGGTTGTGAGGGCACTGGATTGAATCACTGCTTATTAAGTTTTCTCGGTGTTGTGTCTTGTAAATTTATTGCTCCTGGGTCCAACTGCTGTATAGATTAGAGTCTATTTCCCTGGCCTAGGTGAACACTCCTAGGCCATGTCTTGACCAGACTTGTCAGAAAGCAAACGTTGATTTGAAGTCTAGGGTAAGTCCTGCTGGCCCGCCGCGATAGACCCGCAAATCTCTCTCTCTCTCTCATCTTCGCCAATTCAGTCTCAGTGTCTAGGGTAAGTGGGTCGGCGGCTCAGCTCAACTTGTTCCTACCACTTGCCAGTGATAGGCTACGAGCAGAGCGATGAACCAAATCACCGCGGTCGAGTATGCCGACACTTATCCAGGTCCACTGTTATCACACCACTGGTATGAATGGCAGTAGAATGCTGGTCGCCCAGACCGGGCAACAGCAGACATATCAACGCCAGGCCTGATCATCATCCCTTGCATCCGAAATGCTGACAATACAGGACAATCCTCGATGGGAACACAACCGTCGGGACGGACATATTGGATTAGGCCACAGTCTAGATACCAACGAATATCACTTTGAGACAATTTCCAAGCTGCCTTTCACCTCCTGCGCATAACTTGGCATCAGTAGTTATGAGCGCAGCCAGAGCCAACAACAAACATCCTTTGGCTCGTCACGAAATTGCGGTCGGTATATGATCTCCTGACTAGGTTTGTACCATCAGGTCGATCTCTCCCAACAGCTTCGCCATCTTCCCTAGGATGTCACGTGGAGGTTCATCACACCTTGTTGCTCTTTACATGTTGATGAACTGGCATACCTAAGAGCACTCCCCGTTACCCAACGAGGCGGGCCTGGGTGCTCGAAACCCCTTGCCCTCTCCTAGGCTACCACCATCATTCATCATCATGTATTCCCGCGCCCCCTTCAGGGCTCAGACGACCCGTCTTCCCTCCCTACGCCGTAGCACAGATGACCAAACCAAGCCATTAAAGCGCCCCCTTCACATTCCTAGGCATGGCACTCATCTATTACTTCCTCTACACATCCCGGCAGCCTCCCGATTCATCTGCCTGGCGCGGTACACAAAATTCAGTCGGCGACTGGGTAAGCCGCCGCGTCTGGGACTCCAAGAGCGCAGCTTCGACTGAAAGCAGCATCAGGCCCAAACACCCGCACGAGGCCATAAGAGCAGTTGTCCCGGGAGGGGCTATCGGGGCTACCGGCTGTCCGAGTGGATACAGGACGCGCTGCTTTCCCGTCTCGGGTGTGGCTGCTGGCGGCGTACGACCAGACTCCAGCCGGGGGGGGGGGGACACCTGTATGTCTCAATGGCCAGGGCGGTTGAGCTGGGCAAGATGCAGTATGCCGGGTTGAACAACGAGAGCCGGACGTCTTTCTCCATGTGCGGCGGCGCAAAATTGGGCAAAGAGTCTCGAGGTGGAGGTCGAGGTCGAGGTCGAGGGGAACCCGTCGTCTCTGCCCCGCCCGCGTCGCTGCCACTCTCGTGCCCACAGAGGCTGACGCAGCTGCCAGGCGCTCAGAAGTACTGCAGCGCCATCAGAAATATCATGGATGCTTTTGACCGGTGGGTTGGGTACAAGACAAGACACGACCCAGATAGAAAAGACTTTTTCACTCTTTCACTGGGCTTCACCACGGTCAGGGACTTGCGGTAACTTCCTCAAGCCGGAGGCCATCGGGAGCATATCTTTTGTCCTGTGCCAGGTCATGAGACGGCCTGGGATAACTGTACCGAGACGGAGGTATTCGTTCCTGCAGTCGTGAATATGGCGACCAACGCGAATTCTCCACTCGAGAAGGATGGCTACATGGAGGTCAGTTGCGATTGATAATAACTTACTCACGGCTGGAAAGCTGCGCTTCCAAGCTGGTAATGTTGCAGAGCTTCTGGCTTGCCAAGACACTGCAGTACTATTACTTGCCTCTGTTTGTGCTCGACACGGAGGCACATCCCCTCAGGAGGCCGAAATGATAATGTCCTATGGTCCACGAGCATCGCAAAGCCTTCGTTGTTGAATGCATGCTCATATGCACTGGAGGTATCTAAGCTGATTGAGCGAGTCTACGGATATTCTTCGAGCCAACAGTACCTAAGTACCTACTGAGAAGAAGGCATCACTCCCCAGATGTGTCGTCCTAGTTACTAGCCATATCAACCACGACGCATTACAAGTCCAAGTCCAATGTGAAAATTGTTTTGTGATTGCTACAAAGTCAACCCAACTGCCGTCCGGACTCATAGACAATATGCGTCCACAAGGTCTTTCTACCATGACAGGCCATCCATCCACCCATCTATATACATATACTCTTCCTGATGTAACTCTATCACCGGTACAGGCCCAGGTTAGCCATGATGCTATCTTCGCCGATGGTAATCATGCGCCAGTCTCCTCCAGGCCCAGTTTAATCCGTAAACATGCCAGACAGCCCCGATGTCCGTAACCATCACCATCATCATGACCAATGCCAGATCAGCCACCAGTCCCTCCTACCCCAGCAGCAGCCGCCGCCCTCGCAGCCTCGACCTCCCTCTGCAGCGCATCCAGATCAGCCAGCATCGCCTTGAGTGCCTCGTCCGACATGGACGCGTCCACACCAGTCGCCGCAGCCGACTCCGTCCCATCAGCTACAGTCGGCAAACTCTCCGGCGTGATCGCCACGGCGGCGGCGGAGGTAGCAGCAGCAGCAGCAGCCTCGCCAGGCGCCCCGCCCAGGCCTTCCATGCCCGTCTGCCTGGGTGGTCCCATCCCGTGGCCGTCCATGCTTCCCTTGCTGCTTACCCTGGCCCGGGGTGGCGGGGGTGGCGGTACTGCGCCCTCGCGGCCGGGCTTCCGCGCAGGTGGCTCTTGGGACCCTGCCGATGTAGGTCTGTTGGGAAAGATGGCACTCTTTCGGTTGGAAGCATTACGTTGTGGGGGGCGGGGTGGCGGTAAGGGCTTTGCGGGTGATTGAGCTGCGTTGGGGGATGTCAACGAGCCTGTGGCACCACCGCTCGCGTCAGTAGCAGCGGATTGTGGTGCGCTATGCGGGAAGCTGGGGGCATTTCCCGTAGGGCTTGTTGAGAATAGTGGGAAAGGGAAGGAAGGAGACAGGGTGCTGGAGACGGGACCTGAGAGGGACGGCGAGTTCCGGTGGCCTGCGGGTCTCCTCGGGGGTGGCGGAGTTGGGACAGCAGCAGTATTCAGTCGCAGACTGGACGACCGTGACAGGTTTGAGTCAAAAGAGGAGCGGGGAGGCGTGCCTGCTTCCTCAGCGGTGTCAGCCTGCGATTTGCTGTCCGTCCTAGCATGCGATTGTCGCCTCGGAGGCGGAGCAGGTTTCCTGGTTATTGATGCTGGATTCTGAAGTGGCGTGGGGGTATTGTGCGATGTATTCGGTGGGGTGGGTGGTCTTGGTGATGGTACGACGTCTGCGTCTGGATCAATGTCCAACTCAGGCACCTTGCCTGCTGCCTCCTTGTCAAAGATGCTCTCCTTAGGATCATCCTCGGATCTTGCTGGGGGCAGAGGCAGGGGCTTGTTGATGCTCGCTGGGCTGACAGAGGATGCTCGTCCCGGTGGTGTAGGTGGTGTGCCTATTCGTCCTCCAGAAATTCGGCGATCCAGCGCTGCAGGATTGTCCTTCTCCCTCAATTCAACCCTGATCAACTTGCCATGTCTTGTTGCTGGCGGGGGCGGAGGCTTTTTGCGTGCGGCCGGCTTTGGCTGGGCTGTAGTAGATACGGGGCCGCGCTTATATTCGTCGCCCTCTGGCTCGGAAATCTCGTGTGATGTCCGCGGCGTTTCTTGCATATATGTAGCATCGAATAAGGATTGCCGGGATACCGACGAGGCATCCGTCATACTGCCCCCATCACCTGTGGTTGCTGTGTGGTGCGAAGAGCTTGAGGTGTTGCTCGTGGCGGCAGCTCCGGGCGTAGGGCCTTGGCCTGTCAACAATAATCTCTTGAAAGCCTCGACATCAAGACCGGCCTTCCCTGGTGACAGATTCTGCTCTGCTGATGATTGCCCCCCATCCTTTGCAGCTTGTTCCATGTCCTCTAACGTCCTCCCAAAAGGGTTGGCAGGTGGTCCCCGTCCCGTATACGGCTGGAGTTGCGGCTGAACTTGGGACTGGGGCTGAACGGGCTCCATCCTCCTCCCCATGGAAGCAAGGGCGTCCTCGGAGATGGGCGGGGCCTCATTCTGGAAGGGATCTTCCCTCTCGCCATCTATCGACTCGGTAGTGACACTGCTGCTCTCATCGTCGTCATCCCGTGCGGGGAGTGGATATTTCGGGTACGAGCGTTCGGCGCTGGCGGACTCGGGACTCGAGGGCGGGGGGCTCTGGACTCGGACTTTCTTGACGGGCTTCTTCTTCTGAAACGAGGTGCTCGGCGGTGGAGGGGCGTCAAGCTTGCCCAGGGACTCTAGGGCTCTTGCGAAGTCGCCAGCGGAGGGGTGGGTGGGGACTGGTTGTTTCAAAACATGCTCGCTGTGGTATACGGAAGCTTCGGCGTCGGCGGGCGTCGAGAGCAGAGGGGGTGGCACAGGTCCGGATGCAGTCGCAGCTCTGTTTCCACCGGGGGAATTGCTGCTGGTCTTGCGACGAAAGGGATTGTGGGAGCCAGGGCTCAATTCGGAAGCCATATTAACTTGCCAAGTGTCAAGCTGAGGTTCAGGTTCTCATATCAGGACAGCGCTGTGGCCATCGTTGGGCTCGAGGGTTTCCTGTCGGCGGCAGCTCGCGGACAAGTAAAGCAAGAGAAGGCCTCTCTCTCCAGGGCCAAGATGTAGCCAGAGGTTCAGAGGGTGAGAATCGAAACAGATCGATGGATGGACGACGGATGGGATGGGATGGATTATTTATTGTATTGCATTGGGGTCTGACAAAGCGCGCAATTGAAACGGTCCGGACGGGTGGGATGGAAACGGGTTTAATCGAATCGAATTGGCCGAGCCTCCTTCCTTCTCTTTTTTTCTGCTTGGCAGACTGTCCTGCTCGTGGTTGTATGTACAAGTAGATATTATGGCAAAGCCGGGGTTCGTCTGGTGGTGATGATGGAAAGCGGATGTGATTCAGGTGAGGTCCACACCCGTCACGACTGCGAGCTGCTGCTGCTGCTGCTGGTGGTGCTTGTGGGCCGTGGGCGTGGGCAGTGGGCCATGGAGCAGTCCCAATGTCCCAGGTCTCTTCTGGTCCTCCACCAGCAAAGCTGCGCCCCTTATCAGATCGTCACTCATCTTCCTTATCGTACGGATATCAACTCAGTGCCTGAGTACTTGAACACGGACCATGATGCAATTGTCAATCGTACATTGTACATTTATTTGTACACTCCCTACATATACGGATCTGTTCACAATCACCATAGCAAGCAAATGTTATATACATATACATATATATATATATGCATGCAATGTACCAATCCAGAATATCCCACCAACAAGACGCATATACCTATATATATATGTGTGTGTGTGTGTCTCATTGTTTACTCAGGTCCTCAGACATAGCTCACCACCACCAGACCGTTCTGCTCGTTTCTCTCTACCCTTTCTAAACAGCCATGCTTGCTGCTAGCTAACTAGCTGACTTGCACCTGACATGACATAACAAAGACATGACATGCAACATTGAATATCAAGCCTGCATGTCAACTCAGGAGCAGTGCTTCGCCCGTCATGCTGCACTGCCGGGCTGGAACGCGGCATGACACAAAGAATGAGAGACTTGGCTGACGGGTTGACGGACTGACTGACTGACCGATCGACCCTTGTTCCGACCCGAAGCTTGAAGTGGGAGCCAGGCATTACCGTTGTATGCAACAAAGCCGTGATTGGGGTCATGGCACCCAGCCTGTCACCATCTCGTACTTGGCTTTCTCGCAAGGCTGTTCCTAAAGGTGCGTCTATCCTATCTGGACTGCGCACGAGACAGCAGATGAGACACCAACAAGATGCCCAAATAGGAGGCTTCGTTCGAACTGTCAAACCATAGCACCATAGAACCAAAAGTGGATGAGCGAAGCCACAGCCACGTGATGCCCTCTTCTCCGTTCCCCAGTCAGGCAGTAAACAAACCCCCTGCACACACGCGTCGCGCTGCGCTGCCCATTCCGCAACAAAATTACTCGTCAAAACCAGAATATGGCAGCTCACTGTGTCGTGCAATTTCGGATCCCGCAAGGCTTCGCTTTGTTTTGTTCAAGATGATTGCAATTCAACACCAGCAAGATTCGTCACTTCCCGGTATTATTACAAGGCCCCCCTCCTGTCTTCCACCCATCACCATAACCGGTCTGCTCGCTAAAACTGTTGTCCATACATCTCGGTCATGCTGATGCAGCAGACATAACCGTAGACAATGTTGCTGGCTTGCCCCCAACCCCTCCCCAACCCCTTCAAAAATACACTCGCAGATGGCACACCGTTGATATCCCGATGCGCTCGACTTGCCGACCCAAGCAAAGATACATTGAACGTAGCCCATTGAGAACCCAGCAGTCCTGTTTCCCCCAAACGCCAGAGAACCGTCATACACGCACGAAATTGACAAAATTCGACAGACACTCTATGCCGCAGAGGGAGAGGCAGCGGAGGCGGCAGCAGCCTTCTTGGGCGTCTTCTCCTTCTTGGGAGCGGCAGCCTTCTTTGGTGCAGCAGCCTTCTTGGCAGCAGGCTTGGCGGCGGTGGTCTTGGCGACACGGCCAGACTTCGTCTTGGTCAGAGAAGTGGGCTTGTCAACGACAGCGGGCGCCTGGTATTACATGTCAGTCGGGGGGGATGTCTGGAGGTGGCGACGGCAATCGTGGTGACTCACATCAGTGGCAGCGGCAGCCTTCTTCTTGGGCGCAGCCTTCTTGGTGGCGGCGGCCTTCTTGGGAGCAGCAGCCTTCTTCTCCTTGGTAGCACCCTCCTTCTTGACAGCCTCCTTCTTAGGGGCGGCCTTCTTAGCAGCAGGCTTCTTGGCACCTTCCTTCTTCTCGGCGGCGGGCTTCTTCTCCTTAGTAGCAGCCTCCTTCTTGACGGGAGCGGACTTCTTGGCCAGCTTGGTACCACCAGAGGCACCTAGACGGTGTGTTAGTCGACTGGAAGTAAATGTGTAAAGAGAATCAAATAGCGATGGTCCTCTCCATAGCATGAGAGGTTGACGAGCAGATGGGGAGCAGGTGGTGTGATGACGAATGAAAATGCGGGACACGTACCCTTGGGCTGGACGAAGTGGCCAGTCTCGACACCCCTCTTCAGAGTACGGTTGAAGAGGGAGTCGAACATGGCGTCGGTCTGGGCCTGAATGTTGTAGTTGGCCTTGACATACTTCTTCAGGCTCTGTCGGCTGTTGATAAAATGTTAGCGCTGGTTCTGTCTCACCCCAAGTCCGAGTCACGATGGCTTCATGCACCTGATGCGGGGCATGAAACACGGCCGCACCCCTCCCCAACAAAGATGGAAAATGCTCTTACCTGGATCCATTGCGGTCCTTGAGCTGTAAATTAGGAAAAATGAGTCAGCAATATGAAAAACAAGCTGCGAATGAACAGATGTGAAGCTGTGGAGGCTGAGTGGCGTGACTGCCTCGATGCACCACAGTGCATCGCCCTGAGCGACGGCCCACACCTCTATCGGAACAGGTGATGCGCCGGAGGGGATGGAACGGGAATTCATACTTGAGTGATAGCCTCAGAGATCATGTCCTATGGCCTGTTAGTCCCTGATGCGAATGCCAAAATCCCGGGGCGGACGCGACAAACCTGGTAGGAAGGGTGGGAGGCGGGAGCCTTGGTCTTGGTGGCAGCACCTTCGGTCTTCTTGGGAGGCATTGTGATGGTGGCGCGTTGGCTGGTTTTGGAAGATGAGTTTGGATGGTTGACTTGAGTCGAATTGAAGAGGATTGACGACGGTATGAACGGCGGCCGAGATTGATGCTGTCTACGGGTTTGGAGTCGGTGTGGAAGTGGGTGAGATGGGAAGAACAGAGAGAATCAGGGGGGAAAAAGGGTCCGGAAGGAGGGCGCGGACGTGTTGGGCGGCAGTGTTTATATACAAGAGCGGGGCGGGCGCGGGTGACGGGGTCGAGGATGCACAATCAGTAAAACCAAAACGTGCAGTGCAGGCAGGCCTGCAGGGGCTTCGGCTCCAGGCCAGGCTGTCAGGGACTACCACCTGCACTACAGGGCAGAGCTTGGGGCAGGAGCTGCCCAACTTTATTTACCTAGCCTCTAGCGCAACCGACCACCTCAGGTGCATTGCAACACACACACACACACGCACACAAAGACACCCAAACATCAATGTGCGAACATACCCGGATTACCCTCCGTGCCTCTCTTTCTCTCTCCTCTCTCCTCTCTTCTCCCTACTCCCTCCTGCTGCCTCACACCCCCCCCCCCAAAATTGAGCTCCCCTCCCCTCCTCCTATCCTCCCCTCTCCTTTTCTTTCCATCTCAATCCGGTCCAGCTGGGTAACCATTTTCATCTTGTATCTGTATACCTACCCAGGCCATCTGCTATGTAGGCAGGTAGGTAGGTATGGGATAGAGATGATCTACACATAGGTGGCTGTGACCCACGGTTTCACCCAACCCTGCGTTAAATATCTACCTAGTGCTTGATACTCAGTATCTCCTGCTTGGTTCTGTATGCATGTGTGCATGCGTGCGTGCATCGCCAACTCTTCGTTGTCATTTCTTGTCGGTTTGGATTTCTTGGGGAGTTGCCAACTCAGACATATGACATACTCTGGGCGTCTAGGTAGTTGCCTATTTAGGTAGTAATAGGTAGCTTCCCACATGGCCAGGACATCATTACCCAACCCACATGGATGGGTGGATGGATGGATACCTTTGCCAGATGGTTCGTTGCCGTTAACGACACGACACATTGAGATGATATTTACCCTCATTCATTCATTCATTCATTCCTATTCCCCTTGCATCTGCCGCCTGTGTTATCGAGGCTTGTTCGTAAATAATATGAAACAAGTCTTGCTATAATACCCTTATAGTATCAATAGAGATCTATATATATCTCTCTCTCTGCTCCTCACTTGCTTCAAGTGCAAGTATTGATTTATTTTTCTCAGCATTTCAAGGTCAGCTCGAGTCTGTTTGTCCTGTCTGTTCTTCAGCAGCAAGACACACTTACTTGCCTACTTAAATGCCTACTTAGGTAAATGGTATGTAAATTTAATCAAGCACCAAGTTCCCTGTAGTATGGCGGCCCGTGCGACGGCACGGAAACCCGCTCTTGGGTATCTTCACTAGGTCTTGGCTAGACGTTTTGCTCTATCTTGGTGTCGAACCACTAATCGCACTAGCTATTCGTTATTTCATGCCGGCACCCATTAACCCCTTTCCGGTATAGCGGCATGTGCAGCAACCTCACCCAGAGTGTGTTGTACCTTCCCCCCCCCTCTCAATCCTCTTGTTGTGTGCTGCCCGCCATATCACAATCAGTCTCGCCTGCTCTCACATCACTCACCTCGCTCCCCCCGATTTTCCCCTCGAGTTGTTCCAACCTTCTCCCTCTTTCTTCCTCTTCATTTTTCTTCTTGCCACCACCTTTTCCGCCATTGGCTCTTGGGTCCAAGCATCCTTTCGGTTAATTTGATGCATTGCGGTCGGATGCATCTGCCGTTGTAGGAGACGCTCATCGTTTCATGACACGCCAAATTTGGGGGGAAACTCGACTTGTGTTTTTTTTTATTCCTCGTCGCCGCCTCGTCTCACGACGTGATGGGAACCCAACATCTTCAGGCGCATTCTCAATGGCGAGCCAACAACCCATGTCTTCTAGTCAATCAATACAAGAATCTGATTCAGCATAATAGCAGCTCTCCAATGAAACCATTTTCAAAAACATGTCATCTTGTTCAATATCCAATATCAGTGAGGTTTGCCAAAGTCACTTTTTCATGTTGTCGCCCGGTCGCGTCTCAACCAGCGTCGTGAAGCTATCCACAAATTATTGACCACATCTCTTCTTCGCCCTCCCACCCCACCACAATTCAGTCTGTCAATCAATTCAGTCTTCAGGCATCATCAACCGGTCATACTTGAGGATATCTAAATTTTTCTGCATCATTTTTGGCCCAGTGTGCGCCAATGCACGCCTTTTTGCCGAGCGGCCGTTTACCTCACGATCGCGTCTTCACGATGCCGTCTTCTCATCACCTTTTCTCTCCTTTCCCCTTACCTTGCATAACACGGAGCAGCGCGTTGACACTTGCAATGCTTGAATGAGTATGTGCATTATCGATCTCCAATTTTTTATAAGCACAAAGAAAAGCCTTACCGGCATATCATCGACAGTCTCAGTTACGACGCGCCTTATACCTACCATCCATCCCAACTGGGTTCAAAACCTCACCATGCACAAGCCTTCTGTGTACGTCTCGCCAGTTGGGGTATGGTCAACGATACAGACCTCTCAATTGTATCTTTGATGGCAATATCATGTCATGTGTCTCGGCTGGTTGTCCCGGGCTTAGGTGACATGCGTACCACCCACCTCACAGGTTTCCGCAGACGAAAAACAAGAAACCTTCGAGGCAAGACCAAGGAAAACAATACGCGCCATGCATCTCGCAAACGAAGCAGTACTGCTGGATTGGACAGCATGATTGAATTTGAGTGCACGGAACAGAGCCCATAAGCGTTTTGGCGATGGCGCAGAACCGTGGCCACGTGTTCATAGCCTCGTGGGGTTGCCGTACCACACCGCACCCATACGACACAGCACGGTACTTGCCTACCACAGTGCCTACCTAGCTGGGTACCTAGGAAATCATCCAAATACACCTTGAGCGATGTTGGAATCGACTACGGAAGCCGGCCTTCACACACAAGGCATCCAATGGCTCTTTGTTCCTGAAGTCAACCCAAGGCCAATACGGCCCTGGAGGAACCGCTAGACTCCGTCACTCCACGCAGACCAACAAGCCGAATATCGATACCGAAAACCAAACCTCAGCCACCCGAAGGGAATCATGCATGAGCACACACGAGCACATTCAGTTTCATGCTGGATCCGCTACTGTGGGCTATCATTTCTAGATTCGTGCCTCATATCTGGCGCACCTACAGGCCTGCGGCCTCTTCGTTACCAAGCGTTCAGGCCAGGGAGCTTGGAACCATCATTACAAGCTGGATAGCAACAATAAGGCGAACGTATCACTCATTATGGACATCATCCCTAGGCTTGGGGGGGGGGTCCAGCTATGCACCCAACACCACTGATCGGTACAAGTAAAGTCGCATTATCAGCAAGCCCCCCACGAGGCGGCATGATGCCCTACGAAATTGGTGGCCCCGGGACTCACAATAATGTGCCACCGCGATGCCGCTTGTGGCAATCTGAGTCATCGTCCGATTGCTCTTGGTGCCACAAGGGATGCATTAGATCTAGGCAGCACAGGCACCTTCGAAGCCTCGAGAGGCGCGAGACAACGCAAACCAAGGACGACACCCTAGAGAGCAGCACACTTGAATGTTCACATGCTTAGGGACATCCAGATGCTGGCATAACTACCGGTCTCCTCCGAGTGGAGGATTCCACTGCTCATACTGTGTAAAAGGGCAATGCAGGGACTGGCAAATGATCCCCGCAATTGAAGGACCCACGATTCGATGGGACCTGCACATCGAGTATGTATTTGGATGCACATCCCACCCAGATGGGTTTGCCGACGTGCAGGAGAAAGGAAGGAGAGAAGACCGTTGCTGGACATCCCAGCAACTGATGGTCATCAGATATTCGGATGTCGCCAAACAGCTCCCGCTGTCTCGCCCTCACTGCATTGTGCAACGCTTTCTAGAGCTCAGTAAGGCATCACATCTCACCTGAGGTGCCGCTACGTGGCAATGGCAAGGGAAAGATACCCGACCAGAAGACCTCTGCAGCTCTACCAAGCCAGCCACGTTTGGCTCCTTTCATCTTCGTCGCAGCTCTTGTTGGCCTCTGCACCATTTCCCCATGTCTTCTTGCACCCTCCCGACTCGACGACCAGCTCCGGCAGTTCCCGTCCCATTTCAGATGGCATACTCCTGTACTTTTTCATAGTGTTCTTCCAGGGTAAGAACCAATATGGGACAACTCTTGTTCCAACATCTTTCCTTCTGTTGTGGTGCCTGTCATCCCTTATGGTGCGCCTCCTTTTCTGCACAATGCACCAGCCCTTTATACTTTTTGATCATGATATGACGACTGGCGCTGCCGGATGTAACCCCCATTCTTGCTGCCTCGGGCTAGAGATGCCCGCCACTCCTGTGGTGGGGTTGAGCCAGTCCCATCTCGCCCTTCAGACTGGACGGATATCAGTCCGTATCTGCAGACAAGGCATCGGCACTACTGCAGCTGCGTCAGATACCACCCCAGATACCACCCCAGATATCACTGCTGACCGTCCATCCTGAACGGCTACCTGCATACCGCCGTCTCATCAGCACCAGGCATGCTCTTCGATCTTCCGGCAGGGGAAGCGGCTGATTAGCAACAGCAAAGGTGGGGGAAAGGTATTTAGGTCGTGGAATTCTCACTACATCACCATAATGGCTTCTTCTCATCGTCTACCATTCTTGCGGATTTTCGAAGATGGAGTTGAAATATTACCTGGCGCTAATCGCCATACTGGTACCCGCCTGGGCTATTTCGTATTGGGTCGTCCCGTATTTCACAACTTATCGCCACCTCAAACACATTCCAGGACCGTTCGTAGCTAAGTTCAGCAACCTGTGGCTGGCGCTAGGTGCAAGAAAGGGCCAAAAGTTTGCCTGGGTCGATTTTGCTCACCGGAAGTACGGCAAGGTTGTCCGGGTTGGCTTCAACCACGTATCGATTGCCACGCCTGAGGGCCTTCACGTGGTATATGCACATGGAAATGGGTTTCTGAAAGAGTGAGACAGCCTCCCTCCCTCTCTCCCACGTCGGGGGTTGCTGTACGGACCGAGAGGGCTTATGTATTGTTAACTTTCGCAGTCACTTCTACGAGGCCTTCGTCTCCGGCGTCCCTGGTGTGTTCAATGTTCGGGACAGGGCGGAGCACACTCGCAAGCGCAAGATCATCGCACATGCCTTCTCGCCGGGTGCGGTGCACGAATTTGAGCCCCACATGGCTGCCAACCTGAGCCGCTGGGTCACGCAGCTGGACAAGATCGCCTCACATCCAGAGGAGAGGGACGGGTACGCCAGGATCAACATGATGCCCTGGTGCACGTTCCTGGCCTTCGATATAATAGGCGACCTCGCTTTTGGCGCCCCCTTTGGAATGGTGGAGAGGGGCCGCGATGAGTGCGAGTCGGCCCTGCCTGGACAACCCGTGATCTACGTTCCCGGGGCAGAAACCCTGAACAGGAGGGGAGAGGTGAGCTCGACGATCGGCCTGCTCCCCGACCTAAGGCCCTACGCCACGTATCTCCCAGACCCCTTCTTCTCCAAGGGTCTGCAGTCTGTGAAGAACCTGCACGGGATGGCCTTGGCCGCGGTGGACAAGCGCCTGGCATCAGCCGAGAAGGGGTTGTCAACGGGCGGTCACCAGCGGCACGACATCCTCGAGATGCTATGCCGCGCCAAGGACAGCGAAGGGAACCCGATGCCCCGCGACGAGCTCATCTCCGAGGCCCTGACGGAGCTGATCGCCGGCAGCGACACAGTGTCCAACACGACGTGCGCCGTCATCTACTGGATCCTCGACGGGGAGCGGCGCCACCCGGGCACCATCATCCCGCGGCTGCAGGCGGAGCTCGACGCCGCCATCCCCGCCGACGCGCGGATCGCCGAGCACCGCCAGGTCAAGAACCTGGCGTTCCTCCGGCGGTGCATCGACGAGGGCATGAGGCTGCACTCGACCTCGGCGCTCGGGCTCCCGCGCATCGTGACGGCGCCGCAGGGCGTCGATTACGGCGAGCACCGGTTCCCGCAGGGCACGGTGCTGTCGGTCCCCAGCTTCACGGTCCACCACGACGCCGACGTCTGGGGGCCCGACGTCGACGAGTTCAGGCCGGACCGGTGGGTGGCCCCGACGCCGCGCCAGAAGATGGGCTTCAACCCCTTCAGCTACGGGCCGAGGGCCTGCGTGGGCCAGAACGTCGCGCTCATGGAGCTCGCGCTGATTGTCGGCACCGCGTTCCACCGGTACGACTTCAGGGTGTATCAGCCGAGTCTGGAGTCGCATGAGGGGTTCTCCAAGAAGCCTGTGGAGTGTTGGCTGGGAATCAGGCCGAGGCGGTTTGAGAAACATGTGTAAGGAGGCCGATTAGCCTGTGTAGAGACTGCAACAATGTGCATACCTGCATGCCAATATTGGTGTCTTGTCGGCTCCTTTTGAGCTCTCATGGAGCAAATCGTGATTCTGTCTATGCCTTGGCTTAAAAGACAATAAAGCTACACACTACTTCTAATCTCTAGTCATCCCTCTTGTAAAGCGCCGTTCTCTATTTGCTCACTTGAGGCCCGTGTCAAAATCAAACAAGCTGCACAGCACACCCTCGAGTCGTAGCAGCCCTGGAGGTGTTTATATTTGACAGCACCATACGCCCAGGAGCTTCCGAGTTTGTAGTCAATGCCATTTATTCTACCATCCCGAGGCGGACAAGGGCAGGACAATATATAAATGCCAGGTGGCTATGCTTCCTTTTTGAGGCACCTCGACAATCATATACGATCTTGAAATACCCTCTGCATCTGCAATTTCACCTGACTGTATATCGTTGCCGATTTCTCCGGACCGTCGCAGCCTCTGCCGAGAGCCATGAAGCTGCATGTCACATATCATAAGAATACCAGTTGGGTTTTCTCAAAACCCGCAACATTTGTGATATAACTGCCAACATGCATATCCCATGTCTCACATGCCTACAGGAGATCGTTTCAGCTAATTAATCTTTACATCCATTTTAGTAGATCTCTCGTTGGATGGACGAGAGCTATGCTGATATGCCTAAACTCTTCCGCATTCGTGCCTGGCAAAGGCCACTTTCTGAAACCGAGTCGCAGCTCTGGCGTACAAAGTGGTATGTGTATAGAGGTGATGAAGCACGTAACCCGATCATAGAGCTTATCAGATGTAACACGTTGTTCTTGCCTATCGCAGGCGGCAAAGCAATGGCGGTTTCTGCGCGATAACGGGACACTGGAATACGTCGACTGCTTTGTATATATGCACTGCTTTGCAATCATCTTCGAGACCATAAGTAAATGAATGAATGGTATTCCTCTGAAAACATGTAGATCCAGCCTTTAGCCTTCTCGGGCTCAGTTCCGCTTCTATAATAGTTAAAGGATTCCCATAGCCCTCTTGATAGACTCAGTGTCACGTATACGGACTATGATGAAACCCGACTAGCATATAATCTTGTGCAATACCATGCAAGCAAGCTCTTCGACAGCCAAGGATTACCACTAGAAGAGAATTTCAAGGCCCTCAATTACGACCGCCCAATTTTGATTCTCACATCGATGTCTCTCATTTCTGACAACATCAATGATTTTCACAATTGCCTGCGCAAGGTAATGTCGCATCCAGTATCCGCCGAGTGTTATCAATCATATAGACCGCATCATGACGGCCAGGTTCTGATCAGGACACAATCCCCGGAGGTGAAATCAGTTTCAGCCTTTGGACAGAAGTGAGATGACAAAAGGTAAAGCAGCCATGATAATAGCTCGTCGTTTGCGTGAAAGCCCCAAATCTTTCTTGCATTGTCCATAGGACCCTCAGGCATAGGAGAAACAAACTGTACCATTCTTGGCCGGCTACTATAGAAGTGAGGTTTCTAGGTACTGGTCTGTGGATGCTTGATTGTTCCTACCCCGGTAAGCACCCGTGACCTTCCTATTGACCGTACCTTGAAAAGCCAACGAGGTTTTGGACTCAGACCGGTGTAAACTGTCCCCAAGAGCTTGACAGCACTCGTTTTCTCAGTGAGCCTTGAGCATCGAAAATGCCTCGAAACAAAGCAAGACCTATGTGCTCTGGGGTCATTGACAGCCACTTATACTGACTGATATCTCCTAGTTCAGTCCTCTTGTCTCGACGCATAGGAACACATTAGAAAACTCATAGGCTCCCCCTTGAGTTGTGGCAGTCGTGGATCGAACGCAACAACAGATCAGGATTCATTCCGGGCAGCACGGAGCCTTTAGTCAAGACCAGGTGTCTCTGTAATTCTTCTTTATTACTTCTGTGTAGGTCTACAGTATACACTACGGGCGGGTGGATCATGGTAAAGAAATAAGTGACCTGCCACGGCAGGATGTTTGTGCTTAGAACATGCCCGCAACGAGCTCCCTCATGTATGTATACAGTATACTCCTCTCCGTTGCCTAGCACGCAAGGGTGAACAATGCTATAGCAAGCGTATTTTCGAGGTCGACAAACTTCAAGACTACCCAGTTATTCCTACCTTGGTTCTGCGAGCCAAAGAGCTGCCCGGATAGATGGAGGCTCACAGACATGGCCCCTGAGACGTACATCGTGACATGTACTATAGTGCCCCATCGTCTGTCCCCTGCACGCCCCGGCCAGCACCACCAACATCACGATGAGTCAGTCAGTAAGACAAGCAGGCAAGCTTAGAAGTCAAGATACACTCAACCTTGTACACTCAACCTTGCCATCATTCTGGTTCAACAGCAAAACTGCTGTGCCGTGGCCCAATAATACATACTCGCACCAACATACATCATCATGACAACCAACCTAACCTCACAAGCGCCAACAGTGGTCCCACGGCTTCGGGCCAAGTCCGCTAATTCAGAAAGGGCCCCCATCAAAACAAATCATCACCGAGTCTCCTCAAAGCTGAGGCAGGGGGGGGGAGGAGGGGCTCGGGAGGCCTCGGGACGCCATTGATGGACGTGGACATGACCGTTCTCGGTGTTGGTCTCATCTCTTCATGTTTCTCCTTTCTTCAGCATCAGATTTGGGTTCCAACAGCGGGGTCTCCTGGAGTCATGATCATCAAATGATAATCGGCCGTCTGTAGTTGTCTTTAGTTATATTTGGTCAGTCTGTGTGGTTCGTGATGGGTGTGTGTGTCTCAGAGAGAGAGAGAGAGAGAGAGAGAGAGAGAGAGAGCCTCGTGTGGGTCTGGTTGGAATCACATATTCTCATGGCTGAGCTGCATTCAACCCTTTTGTCACTCCTCCTTCCAAGACTCCACATATCGCGGCCGTCAACCCGGCGGCCGCTTGTTGTTTTCTATTCTTGGCCACATATATCAAAATGCTCCTGTGGGAACACACTAGCTACGCGCAGGCGACATGCAGATTCAACCAACTCAATCTTGACTCTTGTGTTTATCTTATTTGTGTATGCGCAAGACAACGCCATGTGCAGGGCCGAGAGAACCAAACATTGATGGCTCTTGGGTGGTGCCTGTAAAGGCAAAGTCTAAAGTCGACGTACATAAATAGAGTAGGTAGGTAGGTAGCCTTCGAGACTACTGGGCGCCACAGGGGACAGGCGAGGTGACGATCTGCACATGAGCACAGCTGCAGGGTCGCCGACCCAACTGGACAGCGGGGTTGGCGGCGTGGCTGTATCGTCACGGCCAGAACGAAGGGTCGGTCTGGATGAGAGTGGGTTCACCAAGAATCGCCAAGTCTAGCTATAGCTGCCTATTTGCACTTTATAATATTGCTGATGCCATCCATGTATGTATTACGGATAAGGCCCAGGCGCTTACGGAGCACGGCGCCAAGTCACATGTGATACCACTAAGTGAGAGTGTTTTTGTAATTCTGGTCTGCATGCACCCATTATTGCTTCTTGGTACATACCTAGCATCGAGCTAGATGCGCAGACAGCAGCTTATAGGCTGTATTATATTGACGACTAACAGGTACGGATCCGTATGATGTTCGTATATACATAGTAGTAGTGTATGTTGTTTCACGAAGCCCCTCTGTGGTCCCCTCCCCTTGCAGACCAAGCCCAAAGCCGCAGCATCAGAGAAGTCTACCCCGGGGTATGCAAGGGATGAATCTGATGTGATTCCTGCACAGTATCATATACTAGGTAAGCTCGCGCAGGAGATGATTGATGGACATGTAGAGCCGACGTTCGACCGAACCAAAGAAACAATGGCTGAAACTCTACGACGCACATATGATATGCACATCAGAATCGTCAACAATCACTTCATGCTTCTTCTGCCGAGGTACCGGGGAACCCTAGAAGAAGACTAATAAGAACCCCCGTCGTTCCGAACCAGGGCGCCGGATTTGACGTGCCGGGGACACCCCCTTCCAAAAATCTCGAAACAAAACAATTCTTCCCTCCCCCCCCCTGTTCCCCCCCTCCTTAACCTTACTCAAACCGTAAACCAACGTTCCCATTACGCGTCCTCCCCTGGTGTGACAGGCTCATTGTATTATCTCCGAGCACTCTGGTCCGAGCTTCCTCTGTCAGGGTCTCCAGATGCCTACCTCCACACACACACACACACACACTCACACTCACACTCACACCCTCCCTCCCAGGATAAAAAAAGAAGCCGACGTTCCGTTCTGGAAAGGACTGAATCCAGACCTTCGAAGGCTGAAGAGATCCATGTAGAGACGACCCCCCATGTTGCTTCAGGAGGTCAGATGAATGTTGTGACTGATATCAATCATCATGTTCATTTGACTGCTGATCGTCTTCGTGCTATCTACTGAGAATGATGGGGAGATTCGCCCCTTTTTCTTCATTCTGCTGATGATTCGGAAGAAGGAACTCTCCACAAAGAGAAGAAGCAAAAAAGAAAGAAAAAAGAAAAACCGAACACCACCACACAAAACTGGATGGGTACGGAACACAGCTGTTAGTAATGGGCATTGGCTGACGTGCACAGTGGGAACGGTGAAAACTCAAAATCAACAAGAGAAAGGCGAGGACATGGTAAGCAGCAGTCCGGGTGAAAGGCCGAAATCCCTCCAAGCGAATACGTGCCACTCCATGCTATCGCGTGTCACTTCATAATACAAACCTATCTATCTATGTACCGTACATACTTACTCAGTATGTAGTACAAAACATGCCACCATGCCAGGCCGTCCATGATTAGAATTTCTTCCAAGCCCCCCCCCTCCCCCCACACACAGGGCGGAAACACCCCCTGAGTGATGTCCAGTTTTAACCTCACTACGAAACGGAAATAGTGTACACAAACTGACATTAAGCTTAACTCGTCTCCCTTCCAAGAAAAGCCTTGGCGGGATAACCGCCCCTCCCCCCTCCCTCCAAGATTGCGATGTGCAATGCCCGTGTCAAGAAACTAAAGTACGGTACAGATTTCCTACGGGCCCTTTCGATGTTCTTTATTTAGTACGGCTACCTGCAGCCACCGCAACGAAGAAAAGGCTGAACAAGCGAGGCCGCATCACATACCTGAGAGAGTAAGAGAAGGAGACAGGAAAATAGAAGAGTCCAGATGTCCACTTCGTCGGAATGTGGGTGGGCGGGCATAAAGGTGTTGCGAATCCAATATTATGGTGACTGAGAGTCATGGACGACGGACAAGACCACATTAACGTTAGCGGGTAATAGTGTACCGTCGAAAAATGCCGGGCCATCTGCCAGCCCCCTTCGGCCTTTCAATCTGATGATGACGACGACTCCGCCTCCGTGGAGCCATGTGGGCGGACTTCGGGAGATGAGCATTATTGGCATTTGCGGTGGATAGTAGCCAAAACTTTGTTCCTTAAAATAAGTTTAGAGAATGGGAGGCCGAGGCTACGGGCTCGCTGGCCCAGAATTTCCTGGACGGGGGGGGGGGGGGTAGGAGATTGGATCATCACTGATGAGCGTTTGCGTGCGTGCATACGTGGGTGCATACGTGCGTACGTGCGTACGTGCCAGTGTCAGATTCAAGGGTTTAGGTTCGTCACGCCAGACACGATGAGACGATGGGGTTCCAAGGTGCTGGTCTTGTGGTGTGGTGCCAACAAGCGCCGTGTATTCGATAAGGGCCATTGCAGGCCAGTTGAAGATTTCAAACAATTGCTAACTAATCTAATGCCATGTGTCCTTCCTTATGGCGACGCCTTCCAAAAACAAGTGTCCTGGTATCCTCTCATCCGTGACGCCCCCGCCTGTGGTATAGTAGAACTACCGCGCAATGAAGTAGCCATAGCATTGCCATGGTGAGAATCAAGTCCCTTCCATGATGCTCGTTACAAACACAAAAAACAACAACGAATGTCCTCTTCCCGTAAGAATGATCAATTTCTTGCTCTTGACGCCCTGCCAATGCAGTTGAAATGATCTTATTCCATGTCCACGTGGACGCACCACTGCGAATTCAGCGCATAGCTGGTGTTTTGCTCCTTCCCGGTTATATTGAGAACTTTTTGTTCAATACGTCCAGTGCTCTTGCATCCTCGTGAAATCCCTTGGCCATCAGGCCTGCTGCAGCACCTCCGCTAAGAGCCGTCCCGTTTCCCCGAGGGCTACTTGTCGCACTGTTGTTGCCACCGGCAGATGCGCTGTTTGGCTCCGAGTTTGATGGCGTCGGGTTCGGGTGTAGTAGCGCAGACAGGCTGGCCTTGTTGCTGCCGCCATTTGGTGGCGACTGCGACAGAGCACGGGGTGGAGGCGTGGAGCTGTGGACCGATGGTAAAGGTCCGGGCATGGACCGTCCAGGGCCTGGGGGCGTGCTCACTGCCTGGGTGGCCTTGAGTTGCATATGTTGTGGGCGTGGTGATTCCTCCTTGATTCTGATCTGCGCCAGGTGTGGAGACCACTGCTGAGGTGTTTGGTGGTAGGGTGGCAGCATTGGAGGGGTCACTCGCGGTTGTGCTGCGGAGCCAGGTGGTGGTAGTTGTGGTCGGTGATCGTACACGGCGTGGTGTGATGGAGGACCTTGCATATAGTGGTGAGGGTGTGGAGGGTATGCGCCTGGTGGAGGCAGTTGTGTCGGCGGGTAATGTGCAGACACGGTGTAGTGGCTGTATGGCGGCGTCGCCACCGGAGAAGGTGGCCAGCCCGGGTAAGGTTGTTGTGCGTATTGTGGGTGGTATCCTGGGTGTGGTGGTGGTGCGTAGGCCGAGGCCATGGGCGTCCTCGTCATGGCAGGCACGGGCTGCTCGTTCATGCTGGATTCGGGATACATGCCCTTGACAGGGACGATATGTCTCAAGCTGGGATCTGTGCTGGGCTGCGGCAGCTCAGGCTCGTTGGGGTGTGGGCGGGAGTAGTAGGATATCAGGTGAAGGTGTTGGCCCTGGGAGGTGGTGATGCTGAAGGACTGCTTCATGAGGCCGTCTGCTTTGTATCGGTAGCCGTCAGGCTCGCCGTCGTCGGGGTCCACGTCACTGCCGCCGCCTGAGTCTGGCGTCTTGCCAGCGCTTCTCCTTGATGTGCCAAAGCCACCACCGCGCTTGCCCTCCATTTCCCGGTACGTGAGGAAGCTACCCGAGACTCTGCTGGCGCTCCACGATTTCCCGTCTGTCCATCTCCGCATGCCAGCTTCCCGCTCATCCCACACGAATACCGAGCCAGATCTGATTGACTGGCGCTCCTTCTCGGATAACCTGCGCTGCACACGCGGCAGCAAGCCGACTCGGCAGGCTTCGAATAATTTTATTGCGTCTGCGGGTGTCCGCACGAGACCGTGATAGGTTTCCATCATGTTGCTTTGTCGTACAGCCATGGGTGTGGTGGCGAGGCTGGATAGGAGGTTGAAAGGTGAGGAAGAAGTTTGATCGTCAGAAGTCAGCAGTGTGGCAGGCTGCTGGCGTTCCTAAATAAGAGTAATTCCGAAATCTAGATGGCCCCCCCAGATCTGCAAGGGTGGATCCACCTTTCAGTCGAGACGGGCAACTTTTTAAATATGGTTGTCGTGTGGACAGCGGCGCCAACCCCTTGTCCTGCAACTCAGGAGGAGCGAAGCTTGCGCGGCGCTATGTAAATCGCCCCACAGGGAGAGGTAGCCCGGCTGATCGGCCTCAGGTTGGCAGGGGCTGTATGAATAGTTGGGATGAAAAGGCAGGGCCTATGAACCGTAAGATTGGGTATGGGGGAACGTTGTAGATCTCTGTGTGGCTGTTCCTCTTGGGCGGAGAAGCGATGTTAGTCCCCGGAGATCCCCAGTTGATTGAGTGACAGTCAAGCCCAGACAGGCCAGACCAGACAAGACGACAGGATGTTGATATTAGGTGTCTTGAGGATAAAATAACATGAGTTTAAAGCAAAAGGAAGTTAGAGGGAGAATAGATGGTGTCGTTGCTGTTACTGCTGCTAATGCTCCTGATTGTGATGAGCGCGGAAGAGTGTGATGCATAAACTTGTCAGGAGAGCAAAAAAACACGCAGACAATATGTCGAACAAGGATTGGCTTGAAGTTGACGACAAGAAAGCTTGGCTTATTTTAGGAGAGTGTGTGTATGTATGTATGTATGCATGTCTGGTGTGTGTGCGTGTGTGTGTGTGTGTGCGTGGTACGTGTGTGTGGGAGCAGGAGTGAGAGCAGGGCTGTCAGGGCCATGAGCATATATAAAATCCTGACACACACTGCACCACCCAGAACGCCGGCATATCCACCTTGGGAAGACGACACGCAATTCAAGGGCACTAGAGGCAAGGCATGTGGGTATGGGAAGGGAAAGGAGGGAAAGGAGCAGCGGGCCAGTGGCCACACACCAGTACCACATTCGGCCACTACGCAGTAGCCCTGCCGCTTGTGGTTTTTTGGGTGGCTTCTTCCTTGCACGCACACAGTAGTTGGTCACCGAGCCAAGTATAAAGTACCCCCTCGTTGGTACCCAGAGAAATGGAGCCCGGGATTGAAGTCAGGACCACAGGGATCACACCAAGGACGGGACCGAGACTAACAGAGCAGATTACTTTACTTGTCAGGCCTGTGCTATGCCTTGTCTTGCCTATTCTTCTGGCTCTGGCTCAGTCCCGGGCTCAGTCCCGGCTCTCATCAGTTCTCCAGAAGAACTTCTTCTCCAGCAGTCAGCTCAGTCAGCTCAGTCCAGGGCTGCGCGTGCGACTGGTTGCGCCGAGTGCCATGGGCCTGGTCCGTACTTGTGTGCGCGGACTGCGTTCCCAAAGCAGCGATAGCCGCGATCTGACGAGTATTTTTGCCGGAGAAATGACAAAGAGAGCAGCCCCCTTGTGTGAATGAATGGGTGGGTATTTTATTTTTCTTGGATTTAGAAAAAACCTTCCCTTCCGAGGACCCATGGCACCTGGCCTTTATTCCCGAGAAGCGGGCGGAATGTGGACGGTGGACGCGTGGATAGAAGCCACAAAAAAAGGGGGGCTTTGTGCCATGACGAGTTGGAAGCGAGAGACAAGGGAAATGTCCGAGAAGCGGAGCCCACGACACTACCGGCTGCAGGAAATTCAAGGTTGGTGCAGAAGGTTGAAGGGAGATCATCACAGTAGTAGCAAGTAGTGGTGCATTGTGCAGATTGGCGACGAGCGAGGATGGGATGGGATGGGATGTGATGATGGATGGCCTCAAGGGTGATGGAGAACGAATGAACCTTGATGATAGACGGCCAGACTGGGTCGGGAACAATCAGATGGCCCGTCATGCTTGCTTATGGTGCTTATGGTGTTCATTATGCTTATGGTGCATCCTTTGCTTGTGTGTTTGAGGCTCAATCTCGGTCAAGACAGGGGCAACGAACTTTGTGCACCACATGACCTGTCACCGTGAGCACCGCATGATGATGATGAAGATGCTGCTGCTGATTGATTGATGGCGCTTGATGACTGTGCGAGGAGGGAAAGGGCTGAGAAGAGGGAAAAAAAGGCCCCCAATCAAGGGCCGCAGTATGGGGCCGATGTGACCGAAAAATGGATATGGGATGTTGGGTGTTGGGCAATCAAATAGGGCGTTGAGCGGTGGAGTGTAAAGTGTCAAAGGGCCAACAATATTGATTGATTGAATGATTGATTGATTGCACGTACCTGTTGATCAGATCGTATAAAGAGGTCAATATGGTTGACGTGGCGGTTCAGATAGATAGTTCAATGGGGTCGTGGTGGTGGGAAGCTGCAGATAGAGAGTGCGGATCACTGTGAGAGGAGGACTTGGTTGTTGTGTATGTGTGTGTATGAGTGTATGAGTGTGTGTGTGTGTGTTTTGGTTGGTCTTCCTTTTTTTTTTGGTTTCGCGTGTCGCAATTTTTAAGGTTAATTCCAGGTTATTTTCGGATGCGGGAAGGTGCAGGCCGCGCAGGCCGCGCAGGCAGCAGGCGTTGCTGATTGTTGCTGTGCTCCAGCTGTGACGAGTTACATGCAACTCGAAACTCGGTACCCTCGACACTTGAGTCAATACTGTGCATGCAATGCCTGCCTGTCCTTCCACCGGGGCCAGGGAGGAAAGGAAAAAGGAAGTAAAAAGCTTAATAATGCAAGGACTGTGTCTTCCTTTCTCGTGTCCGTCCTTCCTTTGGGTCTGTCGTTTAAGATGATATCGATCGATCCAGGGAAGGTTTTCGCGGTTGCTGTTTTTGGTGGGTACTTCGAGTACTTAAGTACGTACTAGCGTAGGAATGTTGCCCGATTCAGGCAGCCTCAGACCTGCCCAAGGTGTGAACTGTGGTTTGGTTCTAGGCTCGACCGCAAGTTAGTTCCTTCCCCGACAGGTAGTTGCAACTGCAGTGTCAGGGTCAGCCCCAATACTCTCTCCCTGTTGGGCTGCAGAGTAAGTAAGTGAGATATTTATGTAGGTAACATTGAAAGTGTTGCTGTTGGTGGTGGTCCTGCCCCACATGGTCATGGTCATGGGCATGGTCATGGTCATGATCGATCATGACGGCCCCAACGACCCTGGCCCAGATATTCTGACCAGAACAACAGACGGACCATACAGATAAGCAAAGCAAAGCAAAGCAAAGCAAAGCAAGGCAAAGCAAGGCAAAGCAAAACCAGAAAAGAGGCTATTACGGTCTCGGGATGTGGGTGACCAGCTTTGTACACCAAGTACTAGGTACCTCACCACCATCCTCTTTCTCTCTCTATGCATACCCATACCTACTTAGGTACCCTATAGCCTCAGGGTCACATATGTCTGCCTGTCTCACTCACCTTGTGTATTTCGTAAGCCCTTTTGGCCCCCTCCCTCACTCAGTTTCCCTTCCCACTGAGGTGGTCTTGATGAGTCACTCCAAGTACCGTATCTGGACAGATTGGTCGTCACGCAGCAGTGTCTGGTGAGAATGCCGCTGCAGGTAGGAGCGGGCCTGGCTTGTTGTATCCATCAGTTTCTGGTGGGTTCTTCCTTTCTTTCTTTTCCGGTAAATAATAAACACGCGAACTTCAGCTTCGGTCAAATAAGTCGGTCACCAACCAGCCAGGTCCACAACATTCCAAACAAACAAAAATAAACAAATAAAAAGGGGAGTAGCGTCGCAGTGGCTTGCTGATGGGGCCTGTGACTAGTGGAGTCTAGGTGGCCCAACCCAAAGGGGGAATATCAGGGACTTGACTGGATTGACTGACCGAGATCCTTCCTAGGTCCCCGAATGTCCCTCTTCTTTTCTTCTCTCTTACAAAGCACAACCCTGCATTTGGCTGACTGGCCCCCTTGGTTTCAGCTCCCCTTGATCGGAAAGAGGGCTGGCTTGAAGTCTCCCTGTTATGCCCTAAAGGAGCACAGTATGCTCCGATGGTCGATGATGGTTGCGTCGCAGTCAGGGCTGCAGGAGCCTGTCTGACCATGAATTGAGGGAAAAGGCGACAGGGTAGCGGGCGGTGGGACCCCCTCACAGCCCGGCTCTATGTATATTGACGATTATGCTTCCCGATGCTTTTCTCACCGAGTTCCCCAAGTCGGATTTTAAGGTTCCCCGGCTTGGTGGCTGGACTTCGCGCCGGTAGGGCTGCACCGCCAAGGAAGGAAGAAGCAACCCGGACTCTGTGCTCGGATACTATACGGATACTCGGCTAGGCATGAGGTCGTCATCGATGCTGCCCTTTAATCTCTGCTTGCTGTGGTCGGAATGCTCGGCGGCGCAGTTGATGACTGGCTGGCCGGCTGGAGTGCTTCTTCTCTGGCCTTTAAATTGGCTATCCCGCCGATTTCAGTGCTTGCACTTAGCTTCGTCGTCGATGCTAATTACAGTTCAAGGTACACTGGATTGTTGGCGAGGCGCATGTCTCAGTCGGTACCGTACCGTCTCAGTCAGACTCTGGGGCTGGTCTTGACTGCGACGTCGGCAATTCGGGTCCAGGGATGGGTGTAAGAAGTACACTAAGTAGAAAATGCAACACTGGATTACTGGAAGGGCTGAATTAGCACAAGGAGTGAAGGATGAGACGCCCTGGGCAGGAATGGATGGATGAATGGACGGATGCGTCTTGGTCACGTATCGTCTTCTCGGCTTTTATGGTAAGCAGCAACGGCATCCAGTTTACGAGCATTCGGGAGCAGCCAAGCAAACCAAGCAAATGCTAACTTTGAATGCTGTGTGGCCCAGGGCTGGGCGACACAAAGTATCTCCCGTGTCCCTGTGTAGCCACCATTCTGACTATTCGGTACGGGTTACAAGGTGGTCACTTCGACTCGGTTGCTACACAGTAATCTTTTTCTTCTTCTCTTTTTCTTTTCGTTCCTTTACTGAGGGGGGGGGGGGCTAGAATTCTCACAAGGATCCTTCTTGACGTCGTCGGATTTGACGTGGGAATACGGTTCAGTCATTAAATTCAAGCTTAATATTTTCCCCTAAGGATGCACTACTGATACCTAGTATGGATCGGCTATGGCAGGCAGTCAGGAAGTATGTCCGGGAGCCCAGGGTTTTAGTTGTGCAGGGCCAAGTGCTACGCTGACGGTTCACTGCCAAGATGCCCTAAGAATAACCTTGTTTTGTCGCCCAGCCAGTCGGACGCACCGTCGTGAGCCGGACAAGCCCTTCTTGAGACGAGATCCAATAAACAGACGTGGCCAAGATGGCCGATCAGGAGTTTGGCTTCAACCAAGCCCAGCAACTCTTTGTTGGATGCACATAGGTACGAATATCATCTTCTCAATAGGTCATGCCACCGACCACTCCTCACCTCACTCAGCACACACAGGCCTGCGGCAGCGGGAAGGGTCCTGTGGTCACCCGGCGGCATCGTCGATCATCGTGTGCAGAACCGCCCTCGGTACCAACGATCTTTCCCCGCTATCTACCTAGGTAGTCTGCATTGCTGCAGAGAGCCTCTTTTTATTCTATCTATCCTCTTCTTTCCTACCCAGCATTCTGTCCCCCCTTGCCCGGGATTTTTTGTTTGCCTTGCACAATATTTGATCATGTCAGACAAACTCAGATCCTTGGGGCCGTAAGCTAACAACGTCCAACGTAATGCGATTCGATGCCTGATTGTCTCGTGGGCACATAACTCCAAGCCTTTATCGCAGAACCTAGCCGTTATGGCCTTGCTCTTTACGAAAACCCCGCCATCCGTCATGAGGACAGATGGCCGTGGCCTGGACAGGGTCAAGCTGCCGGTCAAACTACTGCTTACCGTATAGCTCAGCTGACATCTGGAGAGAGCCTCTGGGGGTTCTTCTGTCAACCGACGGTGACATCAGCGGCTCAACGAGATGTGGCTGGGTCTAGATCCCCGACCCAAAAGGATAAGTCTAACCGTACTCCATGTGTACCTCCAGCCGGTCACGGTAGGCATCGATGCGCAAACCAGGTCAAACATCCCGACGTCCACAGTCTTGCTGGCCTCTCTACAGTACCACAGGCATCGCGAACTTTTTCCTCACAGCAATGGCTGGCCGACGACACCCGTGGACGCTCTGCCCCGGCCCACCGTTGGAACAATTTTCAATGTGCAGCCCCAAGGAGTCGCACAGGGCAGACCAGCCGGGTGCCGGTCGAACCGATCAGGTACGGTTTGAGATTTATGAGATGCACATCGCAACAAGCCGTTCCGGTGGGGGAGAGGAGCCTGTCTCGCCCTGTTGCATCTTTCGTTTCCTGTCAAGGCTGCCAAAAAAAAAAAAAAAAAAAAAGGGTGTCTCTCGCCTGCGAGCAGCCCTGACTGACATCCAGATTTGGCGATCTTCAACGCCCGTGGATGTGAGCTCGTGACAGGTCAAACGAGATTCTCCCCCTATATGAGACATGCCTCTTGACACGTTGCACTTGGATCAAGCTCTCAACTGGTCGGGCTGCTGGACGAGTGACATTGGAGACGAGACGACAGGGTGTTACCGTCCTCGGCGGCCCTTCTTTTTCATAACGGTTGGGACAAGCTTGAGTAACTCTAATCCCAAATCGAGTAGTGAATACAACCTCGCTCTTCATGCGGTTTGACCATTGAGAGTCGTTTGCGGCTGACAAGATGTTGCTCTCGGGCCGTACTCTCTGGTCTTGACCGTCCCTCCCAGCCCACTGGCTCCGTTTACAACTCCTGGGACTTTTATTCTCATGATTATATTTAAGCGCGTTTTTAAAGATGCAACGATCTTCGTGGGGCCACCCGGGATTCTGTGGGGAATATGATGGAGGAGCTGCGTAAGCTCCCTACCAAGTCGAGGGCTAAACCTCGGAACGGGCTTCTAGATTGGGTTAGAGGACCATTTATGAGGGCTACGTACAGAATAACTCTAACCCATTCGAGCAATCAAACCTCCCCCAGTGACTCCGCTGTTTAGGAATGGCATCAGTCTGGCAGCAATATGGACGACAGACCGCATCTCCTCATCCCCTCAAAAGAATTTCCTTACTTTGTTTCTGAATAGCGACCGGCATATAGTGTCGTTTTGTGTTCGTGCCATTATAATTCCTCCGCGCATGTTTCATAATCACTCGTGCGCGACCAAGTGCCGTACGGCAGATATCATCCGTCCGGTCGAGTCTACTCATCCGTAGCACTACGGCCCTTTCTTATTCCTGTTTTCCTATATTGTGAAACCGGTGTGTGAGGGTCCCCTAAGGCCGTGATGATCTCTCCTCCATCCACACCAATGGGGACAGGTGACCGCATTTTCATGTCCCTCCCGTCGGGACTCGACATTACGGCCTTGGAGCTTGATAGGAGTTGCCGAGTGTATCGGCAAACCCGCCGGTTCTAGGGTGACCAATCTCGGCCAAGAGATCTCAGCATTACACAGCAATCTGTGTGTGACCGATACCTGAGCGTTCAAATAACGAGGTTATTGGTTTTATGTCGCCGGCCAACGTCACTGGTGACAAGAGCGCACAGGTGTCCACAACAACCGGGGGCGGCATTGTGTACCTAGGCATGCACCCTCGGTTGCGTCACAACCATACTCAAACTCACGTAACGTGCATGGCACTTTCTGGATCGCATGACCGATCATCTTCTGCCGGGCAGAATGGAAACTGATATAATATTTGGATGGGGTAATAAGCTTATTTCAAACACGTCGTGTCAGCTGGTCTTGACTTCATGCACATCCATGTAGATCATGCATATCCTTTGGCCCTTTTTGTGGTTGTGGCCTTCCACGGCGGCACGTCGGCCGTTACAGGACATCTGGAGAACAACTACCGTTGGGAGATTATCGTTACCGAGGAACCCAGTGTCTGGGCGTACGTAGGCAGGGAGTAGCACAATGTGATATGACTTGCTGGTCAGTCAGCCAAGGCTCGCTCATCATTGGCACTATGGATAATCTCTCCCGCCCTCCCCCTCCCCCCCAAAAAACCTGGGCATCGACCTCGGGAACCAACAGTTTTTTTTTTGTCAGAGGATGAGTTCTTGGAATGAGGTCGATATTCTCACATTGGGTTGCAAGCGTTCTTGGCTAGTGAGGAGCTCCGGAATGATCGAACAGTGACTCCGTCGCCCTGAGGGCGATCAGTATGATACGAAATCAAAAGTACAACATGTACGGACTAAGTGCATACATATATGAAACGTCAACCGCAGATCGTCCACCACATTAATGTAGGTAAACCATGATGACCCGTGCCCTTACATGACTTGACAGAGAATGCTCCCGGACAGGCCGCACAGTCTTGCTCCTGAAGGATGGCAAGGGAAGATGATGAAGGTGAGAGTGAGGGGCAGAATTGATTTGATAGATACCGTAGGGTAGATACCTATGTATGGAAAATATATTTAATTTGATTTTGGAAGGAAGAGGGGGGGGTCTGCAGTAGGTGACCAGGAGCGGCGGAGAGAGACAAGAACAGAAAAGGAGTGACAGTGGCACGTGCGCGACCGGCGGGACGTTCAAAGAAGGTTGCCCTGCATCCCGCGCTTGACCCGATCAGCGCTGAACCTTATTATGAGCTTAATTGCCGAGCTTAATTTTTTGCCAAGACGCAAAAATTGATAACAAACCAAATAAACAAATAAATAAGTACAAAACCCCCAAAAACAAAACCCAAGGGAAGAAGATAAAAAAGGGCCAGAAGATAAAAATCCACATCACTATACCTCGGCAGCAGATGATGATGATGATGATGGATGAGGGGCACTGGAAATATACCCATCTGACAAAGTAATCCATACCCCGGCAGCGCCGAGAAGTTGGCAAGCACATCTCCCCCTCCCCTTTTTTTTTCCCCCCCCTTCTTCCTTTCTCTTCGTCTTTCATCCACCCTCTTTTTGCTTTTTTTTTCTTTCTCCCCCTCTTCCCAATCATAGTCAACTGAGGGTTTGCCACTATTCTGCCCTTCCTTGAAGGTGCAGGCCGAGTCATGTCCGGCTGCTCTCGGTGGGGAATTGACATCTTCTCACGGCATGTGGGCGGCCCATCCCATCCAATTCACCCATGAGTGCATGTATGTATCATATTTGTCAGTATGTGCGGATCTGTATGGTCGCACAAAGATGGCGATCTTTGTCAGTCGTGGCTAGTGAGCTGTCATTTCCGCATCTTTGAGTTTGTAAGCAACTATCTCCTCTTCTTATGTACCTTTCTCTTTTGGGGGCGAGGAGGAGTAGGGGAGCTCTTCGCAGCATGTGTTCCTTCAAAAGGTCCAGACGGCGTGAGCACACAAGGTGCATGAATAAGGCAGCCTTCATCAAGGTTTTTTGTACCCCTGGCAGTAGGGTATCTCTACGTTCCAAGGTTGAGTTGTAGGGAACCAACAGCCTTGAGCGTACCCTCGCCATTCCGAGGTCTTCCCTCACTAGCACCATGGGACAGGACAGCTGGGGGGATACGAAATCTCTACTAGGTCGGCTCCGTACTTTACCTCGCAGCATCGTCGGATCGTATCGACTTCCCGTTCCACCGGCAGGATTCTCTGCAGTGGCCCCCCGCCCTCCTTACACTGCTTGTCGATGCGTGGCTCATGCTGCTGCTGATGGTGCTGCTGATGCTGATAATGATGAAGGAGGCGTAGACCGGTGTGACTGCTTACACGCACCCATGCAGGGTGTCATTTCTAGTGGTTGAGGCTGTGTGGCAGCCCTACGGGCAGAGATAGCGTTGTGTGTGCCCCTCCCTCCTGGTCGCACCGTTTTGTTTCCCTCCATGCATGTCAGAGATCCTCCGTGTAACGACACAGCTCGGGCGTGGCGTCTGAAATGGTACTATATTAGTGTAGGGCTCGAAATTCACATAGGTGCTACAGGCTACTAGTACGCAGGATGGATGTATTACACTGATCCCGCCCGCATGCCAGTCAGCACTTTACCTGATATCGCACCGACGCCGCATATGTCGGCATGCAAGCGTTGCCAATATTGAGACATGGCGCGTTTTTCACCTTCCTCCTTGGTGTGCCGACTTGGTTGATGGCTGCTACCTGACACAGGCCGACAGGGCTCGGGATATTTATCCCACGGTACAGACTTACATCCTGCAGCGGCCCATACAACCGATCGCGAATCTCCAGGAAGACTGCATGATTATCACGCCCGGGCTGCCTATCGGGTAATAAAGTTCATTCGCAGGTGGTGGTGGTGGTGTTGTTGTTGTTGTTGTATATGCAGTGTACATACATAGAGAGGTCGCCTTCCTGATGAGGCCGTCTCATCAGCCCTGCAGGCCTGGCTGCGGCTAAGCGAGGTGTGCCAGTGCACGTCAGCTGCATGGCAAATTCGGGAAACACCTCCGTCTAGGCATCCTACTAGATCGAAGCTGCTTCATCGTGGCAAGTCGTGGCCGCAGAATGTGGCGTCGGGCTCGGAATGAGGCACTATATTCAGTGAGTACGAAGTACATACATGCACACTCAGGATCCATACGTACGTACATAAGGCCCCACGGCAGGATTGGTGGGTGGTTGTCAGTCTAGGGGGGCTGGGCAGATCCTCCACACCCCAGCTCTTTCCTCCTTCCCTGACGGAAAATCTCCGGGGATATAGTCGACCAGATTAATTCTCCACGGCCCCGCACGTTTCCGCCAAGAGGTCAAAATTTATGCTTCAAACCAAGAATGGATTGTAAGTTTAACTCGCTTGCGTGTCGCCCAGGCACCACCCCACGCGCCAGGACAAGGACAAGGACAAGGACAAGGAGGAGGAGGAGGAGGAGGGAGGGCATCGAAACCCACATCAGGCGTTAGCCGAAGCTTGGAATGTCGCATGACAGCTGGATGAGAATTGAGACCTCGGCTGATCTTGATGATGACATCCGCAACATTCCGCTCGCTCGAGGTTGACGAGAAATGCTTGCTCCGTGGCGCCCTCTGAGCAGAGGCTCACACTCTTCCCCTCAGTCTCTTGGTCTGCCACTCTTTGCTCGTCCATCCTGCGTCACTGGAGGAATCGTGGAGCTTTCTCCCCGAGATCTGCCTGTGGGGAGAGGGGACTCGGCGTTTCTCCTTGATATCATATTCCCTGGAACCCCGGTACGTACTATCTATAGTGTACCGTATGTAGCACCTACGTATCATTGTCATACCTACTGTGTATAGTCCGTCCGTACGGAGTACATACAGTCAGCACATTGTACTGTATGCAACGCCCGCCCCCACTGGCACTCGGGCCAGTCCCGGCTTGCAGAACAAGCTTAAATTCGTCGATGCTTTTAGCGCGCAATCCAGGAGGGGCGCCAATGTGTGTTCATGGGTCCATGGGATCCCATGTTTTCCCCATCTGCACAGGGCGGCCCACCCATGATTCGGTACCGTTTCATGGCCGCGTGTACCGGTGTACCGTGGTTCCCGAGACCCCGGGGCGACGTTAGGACTCCAATGGGGGCCTCCAAGGCTGAAGAGGCTCCCTTGGCGTCTTGCGAATGTACTGCGCGCAATTGTACTCCTGCTATACCTGTTGGGTGTAGTTGCCATCGTTGTGCGGATGACCCGTCGGTGGGGTCTTTCAAGAGGCCTCGTCGTGAAGTGCTTCTTCATCACAGGCGCGGTACCAGCCTAATGAAGCCGGGGAGAGCCTCGTCAAGGACCAGGCCACATCTGTATTCCCCTGTCCACGTTCCAAGTACTCGGTACAAGACTGCAATCTTGCCATGTGGATGGGCGTTCCATCCAAGCGGAGCCGCTAGAGAGAAGCTTACGCGGCCTTCTCAAGGGTGGGTCGAAGCAAATCGGCAATGTCGGATTAACTTTGCAACCCTGAAAGGTGATAGGATCCTTTCAATGGCCAATATAGTGACCAAGTGGCCTGTGACCTGTCTATATCGAGGTACCGTGCTTCTAGTACCCCATGTACCACAGTATGTATGTTACTAATAAGGGCAATGAGCTCGTCGGTTTAGATGATTACAGCGCCCACCCCCACCCTGAAAACGGCAGGCAGAGGACGTAATCCGAGGCACTGCGGGTACGCAGACATGCAACAATTGCCCGTTCGAGGTGCGAAGGGCAAATGGTATCGTGATTGGTATCCATTGACGCAGCCGGATATTGTGTACTCCGCCGGCCGGTCGAGCGAGGCCTCGGATGTCTTCTCGATCCAGCCTACGAGTACGGAGCAGCACCTGAGCTGAGGGCTGACATCTAGACTGTTCGCAAATCCATTCTGTCCCGTATATCCGATCTCGTCTCATCGATATACGAGAGGGCTAACAGACAACACGAAGAAGTCGTGTATGATGCTTGACTCCGGGATCCACCAAGAGCCTCGTCATTTGTTGTTGGTTCAACGTGCTAGTAGAGAGCCTGGCGTCTAGAACGACCTCCGTCTCGAGTTCGCGGAGGTCACACATTTTGGCTATTGAAGCCCGCACAGGCTATCCTTGTTTAAGCTTGTTCAAGCTCGTCGAAGCTTACCCGTTTGGGATCGTCTAGAAGACCTCGGTCTGGCAACATTGCCGACTCCTTACCGTCAATATCGTTGGTTGGCTTGGCTTGCATGATTGTTTGATGATCATCCTGATTACAGGCAGTCTCTTGGGTTCTTAGACCAAGCGCCAAGCACGGAGTCGCAGGTTTGTTTCCTTGGCCTCGCCTTGGCCTCCGCCATGCTTGAGGCACATTTAAGGTCCCGTCATCGTCTTGGAAATGGGGTGGGGTTCAGGATGGTGGCAGACGACCATGGTCGCCCGAGATCCCGGTCCTAAGTGACTCTTTCCTTCCCGTGGCCCGGAAGGCTCTGGCATGTGCAGACCCCCTCAATGGTGCTTCTCCTGGGGTGGCTCGTCGGCGGTAAGTGCTCGTTGCTGAACCAAAGCACTACCACTCAGCAGTTCAATTAGGCACCTCGCTTCGTCGGAGGAGGGTGAGGGGCAGTCTGTGACTGGTTTGCTATGTTACTCAAATCGTGCGGT
Source organism: Cytospora chrysosperma (assembly GCA_016808195.1). NCBI lineage: Eukaryota > Fungi > Ascomycota > Sordariomycetes > Diaporthales > Cytosporaceae > Cytospora > Cytospora chrysosperma. Next base: position 6,322,853 of record MU179926.1, on the reverse strand, counting down.
CTTGATTGTGATTAAACACGTAAACTTGGTGCAGCTGGCGATGCCCCCTGAAGTGCAACAGTCTTGCCTGCCATACCAAATGGCATGTCTCGCCCCAAGGCAAAGCATGAAGGTGCCCAGGACTTGGCGTGGTCTCGCTTGAGACTGGCTGTCCCCCAAGGGGACGTGTCGATGAATCTCAACGTCGGCTTGACTTGAAATGTTAAGGCCTGACGCTCGTTCGTGGTGTTGTAGAGACTCGCACCTGTCTGGCCCCTTCTTTCGAGATTGTCTGACTGACATACGTCCGTTTGCCTGTCACAATGTCGTGAGAATATCGGAGTCCTTGTACCCTCCCGGAATCCTCTACCTCCACCACGTAGCTTTCAGCAGGGCTGGGGTAGCCAAAGGATGGCAAAGTTCCAACGGAGAAGCGGAATTCATTCGAATTTCCCTTGCTGTATGACATGTACAGTACAGTGCCTTGTATCGTCCGTTTTGACACTGCAGCTACCCATCCAACTACCTCCCTGCACACCTCCACGCCTATCCTGTCCTGTTGCCTCCTAAGTGATCGTATATCATGCGGTTCGAAACACCAAATAACTCGAGCGCCATACTGAGCAGGACGGCATGGATGTCCGTGGCCCTTGGACATTTGAAAAGGTCTGTATACAATTGTTCTGGAGTCCTCAGATTTTCCCACGCTAACAGAGCACTATCCAAAACCATTGTCTGGAGAAAATGGGTGGACAAGAAAGTCACTTGATAATGGGCCGCATCATAGGGTAACGGAACTGCTTTGACAAATGATTGAAAGAGGTCTTCTGCTTAGATAGACAGCTAAACGCTGAAAGGAACGGACACTTTGCGGAGCGCGGCAAATCGCAGGTGATAAGAAGCTGGAACAGCAGATAGCCGACCCTCCCCATTCTACTCTCGCTGACGATATCTGGGATGACAACAAAGCAGTACTACTGCCTGCTGCCTTGAAAGCCTGATGTAGACCGCCAGATTCCTCCATCGGCACGACGCCGAACGCGAGGGACGCGCCCGCCACACTGGTGTTCCTGCGGTGGCAGCTGGGCCACGCAAGGGAAGAGGGAGGGTTAAGGCGGAAACGGGCACGCTGCCTCCATGCAGCTCCGTCCGAGCATATAATGTGAGTTGAAGGAGACGAGATAGTGATCACCTGGAATTAAGTGGGGTTATTCAAGTAGCTAAACCTTCTTCTTGATACCCAGCTGATGGCTGTACTGAACGGCCTCGCAGTGGTTATGCAAGTAAATGAACAGCTCCATGAAAGTGGCCAAGGTAGCACCAACGATCTGGCACCGACATTCAGCAATGCTGCATAACTTTTCACGTCCTGGGGCTCAGATCCCCGTCAGTGCATTGGTAGAGCTGGGAGGGTGCATTATCGCATATCGTACATCAAGGGCTTCGTTCGTTGGGCCGCGCCATTGAGCTGGAGATCTCGACACCTAAGGCGGCTGTTTACAGTCCGGAATCAAGAAGGCTGGGTGGAGATCGACCTCGCCAATCTGGACGTCACGCGGCAGTCTGCAGCCACGCCACTTTCTCGCGGAGATTTTCTCGATATAAAGGCCGTATTGATCGGTAGGGGTCGCACGGAAGCAAGGTCCGGAAAACAACTTGAGACCTGTCATATGCAAGCCTCGTCGTTGAACCGGGAATGGGTCATGCAATGCCCTTCCACAATCCTCGCAGGAAGGCTGCAGGTTGATTTCTCAGCGAGACAAAGATGGCGCTCAGTCGCAGATCTCAGCTGCCGTAGTATGGTAACACGCGGGGATCTTGCCGTCCCAAGTAGGCAAGCTTTGACGAACACAGCATGGAATTCTGTATGAATGGATCCAAATCTGAGTCCGACTTTGTTCAGATCCAGTACGTTGTGTCTCGCTCAACAATCACACCGCCCAGCCCAACGAGGGAAGGCCACAGTGTCACGGATACTTTGGACCCCTGACAGATAACCAAGCAGACGGTCGAAACCAAGCCCAAAGCCCCCGTGGGGAGGACAACCCCATCGTCGCAGGTCGACGTACCAGTCCAGGCTGCCTGCCGCCTGCGTTGGATCATCTATGTTTGAGGGATAGCCATCCTCCAGGAATGGTGTGGCCATCCCTTGTCTTTCCATCGCACACAAGAGCTGCGGAAGGCGATTCTCACGCATAGAACCGCCTGCAATCTCGCAGAAATCTGGAACCAAGAGATCGAAGCAGTCGGCAGTCCCAGAGTGTGTTGACGCAGCACCAAGGTTGTGTTTTTCGTCCGATTCAGTTGGTCGCATATAGAAGGGCTTGATCGCCATAGGGTAGTGTGTGACAAAGACTGGCTTCCCCTCCCCAACCACGCGGGCAATATACTTCTCGTGTTCCGAATGCAGGCCATTGCCCCACACGACTGGATGGTCGAACAGATCCTCTTCCTTACTAAGGATCTCGACGGCGTCGTCGTATGTGATACGTGGCCAAGCGGGTTGCATCAATCCCTGCCATCTACTATCGATTTCCTCTGGAGGAACCCGGTCGCCGGCACTGTCGCCACTGTTCCTCTCCGTCCCAGGTGAACGAAGCTCGCGACCCACCCGAGATTCGTACATATTGATGCTCAAAAAGCGGAGCATATCCTCTGTCAGGTCCATGATACCATCCAGCTCGTCCACGAAACTCATCTCAGCTTCAAGCATATAGAATTCGCTTAGGTGTCTTGACGTGTCACTTTCTTCGGCGCGGAAGGTCGGAGACAGGGTCCAGACATTGCCGACAGCCTGTGCGAGTGCCTCGAGATGAAGCTGTGTCGAGACGGTGAGATACTTGGGGGCTCGGAAGAACGACTCGGCTGCCTCGTCCTTCTGTTCATCTGCGGGAGCGACAGTGAAGACTTGGCCGCCGCCCTCGCAATCAGACGAAGTGATGATGGGCGGGTGTGTCTGGACGAAATCACGGGTAGCGAAGAACTGGGTCAATGTCGCGATTGCCTCGGACCGAAGTCTCAAGAGGACCGAGTTGAAGGGTGTTCTCGGCCGAAGATGTGGCATGGTCCGCAGATATTCGGGTGTCTGATATTTCTTCTGGATCGGAAATGTCTGCAAGATAGCAAGCATCATGGCCAGTCAGATCAGTTGATCTCTTGCTGAGGCTTCGGGCAAGGACACGAGGCGAACAAAGATCGTACCTTGGCATCAGAGGGCCCCAGGACCTCGACGTTGTTGACGTGTAACTCATGTGACTGTTTCGCGCCTGGGGAGGGAACCCAGGCTCCGGTGAGGCGGATAGCAGCTCCGATAGCGAGGCTGCATGGAGATGGTGCGTCAGCAAGTGGTGAAGGCAGCCGAGACATAGACGTCGGAGGAATGTGTATCATTTACCCCTCTGCCAAGTTCGTGGGAACGATGGCCTGCAGAGAAGCAAGCGAACTGCCGTCTCCGAGGGCGATAAAGGACCGAGCCTTCATGGATCGCACGGAGCGAATGAAGCCGTTGACGGCGACATGTTCAACCGCGACATCTGGCTTCCACTCCAGAAACTTGGCTATTGTCCTTGGGATTGCTTCCTCGCTGGATATGTAGCGGCGCGTCGATATTGGTAGTGGTAGTGGGAGTGGCAGTGTTCGTGCACGCAATCGCGTTCGCGTTGGCAGTCCAAAGGAGGCAGCGATAGTCCTGGAGGCGAAGGGCCTGGCAGAGAAAGCCAAGCGTATTGGGCGCATTGAGAACGAGACAAGACGAGAATCAGTAGTAGCTTTGAAACAGGATCAGCATCTTGACGTGACTGCGGACGTCTTTCGAGACCCTGGGCAAGCAGCTTCATCAACCCAAAAATCAAGTGTGTCGTGGTTGTGGCATGGGAGCTGTCGTTACGTAATCGAGGCTCAGCAAGACCACACCAAGTGCACAGACCACGTGGGAGGAAGGACCGTTTGCAATTGAAATTGCCGGGAAAGAAACAATTAACATGGATATTCACTACAACAACATACACCATCAAACATTGATCATCAGACTCTTCACATCTTGGTATGGAATACAAACGATGTGCGCAAGCATTCAAGCAGGAAGATATTTGAGATCTAGGCCTACCGTGCCGGGACTGCTCGAACGAAAGGCACTGATGCCTACCAAGATCCGACAGCAACATCCAATAATCTGAGTCACCACATCACACACCCAGCCACTGATACTGATGGTCAGGGAAATGACTTTAGCACTCCGTGATGGAGTGATAGCATTCCCAGTGGACGGGCAGGCGACCAATCGAGGACATCGTTGCCGTTGCTGTTGCCGTTGGACGAACAGGCACGCGAGATTGGGCGACTCAGCCCTCCTGTTATGTCTTGCTTGCTTGCTCACTTGCTTGCTTACCTTTTCTGACTTCTCACCTGCCAACGGCCTCAGCCAGCCTGCAGGCCGTCTCGTCATATTTCATCCATTTTCCTTTGTCGACAAGCCGCTGCCAGTTGCGGGCGGCTGGAGCGCTTATCCTCTCCCGCCGTCTTCATTCCGATAATCCCTTCCTTCCACTGCTTTTCCTTTTGCTTCCGGCAAACGAACACTCCGTTCTCCTTGGACACCTTGTATCATTGCTAGGAGTACGTACCTGTCAGTCGGCGAGCATTGACCTCAATGGACACCTCATTCGCAGTCGTGGAGCTTCTCTAGAGTTTCCATGGCTCTCTCCCGAGCAGAGGGGTTATGTGCTTTGTGTGAGGTTGAATAAGGCTGGATATACAACATTCACCACCCAAAACACGGCTCAACGCTTGGCCTCTGTGACTGTGTTACCAGATGCTGCCCTGTCGTGGTTGCCAGGTGGCTTTGGCTGCCTTCATCAGACACTTGTTTGGACGACTAGGGCGATGTGGTTGGCTGGGTTCCCAGGTCGACATGTTGGACCGTACCGCGTCCTTCATGAGCCACAGTCCTGGCCTCTCGGCGTTTGACACTTGACGCGCAGCGGCTCCACCACCATGAGCAAGCAGCGAGCCATGTGGGACGTTCCAAGCTGTCGGATTCGAAATGTGACTATGGTTTGCGAACGGAGAACGACGACAAACCTTCCACCTTTGCTTGGTCACCTCTCAAAGGCCCAAGTGCCCCCACCCTCTCTTCTCGGCTCATCTTGCAAAGAACTTCACTGACGCCGCTAACGACTGAATTTCGTGAAGCCCAAATACTCCCTCGCCCAGACCTGACGGGGAAGTGTTCTAACAATTCATCGACCGGAGCCGCCTCTCACTCGGCCGCTAGACTCGTCCCGGTTCCCATTGTTTCATTGCATCGTTGATCAGCAGATAGACAGGGCAGAACGTACATGACAACAAGGGCACAAGTCACAAAATAGCCAACACAGATCTGGTGTAACAAACGGCAGATTGCAGTAGTAGGTTGCCCCACGGCCAACTGCAACCTTCATATCACTCATGAGCCCGCCGACCATGAGTTTGGATCAAGTGGTCCTACACCAATTTACTCGCTTGGTTCGCACAATATCCCACAGGACTGGCTTTCTGGAAAGAGTAGCCAAGGTATAGTCCCCTATTGCTCGAGAGGTCGTTATGGCTCACCTCTGACTCTGGATATCTCGCTGGATGAATGTCCAAGACATGGGTAGATATGTCCAAACAAATTGGTTACACGAGAGCATTGAATGGTCTTTCTTACTCGCTTGGGATGATCCGTCTCTGTCCGTTCCATACCCTTTACTGCCGAGATCGAAGACATATCTGCAACCACACCCGTTCGCAGTTTGTATATGATTTCTGATATTGCGGGAGACTGGGAAATATATATACAATGGATCTCGCCCAGGAAAATCCCTAATCAACAATACCCTCATCTTCCAGCATCTAACTTCAAAACCTCACTCCTTCACCATTTGGCTCCCGAAAATTTGCTGTCCAAGCTAGCAACTCTCCTACGTCTCGGTCTGTCCTCATCCGGTGTCTTCATTCCTTGCAAGTGCCTGCGTGATAGCAGGTAGTCCCCCACAACATGCCCCCCGGAAGCTCGTCCAAATCATCCAAACCCAAGCCATCCGAGGTGGCTGCCCAGACGAAGAAATACGTTATTCCCCACATCCGCAAACATCACGCAAGCACATGGCCACTCTACTCTTACCTATTCCCCAAGCCTCTGAGCTACACCCCAGACATGTTCCCCGCGCGGCCTATGAGCTTGTCGAACCCGAATTTCTGTACGTCAACGTCCAGGGCCAGGGCTTCGGTGCCTGTGCACCTGTTCCACCGCATGATGGTCTCACTAACACTCGTCTACTAAACCAGGGGTCTACACAACTGACCCTGTTGATTTCGCCATAGGTTGGGCAGCAACGAACAACAAAAAGGTGGCCTTCATCTGCGCTGCTAACGAGAAGAGACCTGGGGGGGACTGGGAGACCGGCGTGGTGGGGTACGAGGAACGTCTGTGCCGAAGGAGTACCCTGTCTGCCACCATAGCGACGCCGGGGCCCGCCAAGTATGCGCCCGAGGGTCATTATCCCATACCGTTAGAGGGGGGCATCTACTCTGACAGAGTCGGTAAGTTGTTCCTTTGCTCTCACGGAGGTTCTTTTGTTCGATAACCCTCTCGCTGACTCGGGGCCTTCCTCCAGTGGTGTTCCGAGGCCCGCACGACAAATACGAGGAGCGGAAACCAGAAGACTGGCGAGCCCTCCCCGTCGTGTCCGTGGCGCCCATGCGCTGGCCCAAGCTGCAGGCCAACGGCACCAAGTACTCGTTCAGCGACGAGCGGGAGATGGCCAAGAACAAGCTGCGGGCGGCGCTCACCATCTGCGCCTACAATGACATCCAGAGCGTCGTCATCGGCGACTTCGGCCTGGGCAACTCGTACCGCAACCCGCCCCAGGAGATGGCCGAGCTGTGGCGCGAGGTGTTCCTGTGGGACACCAACCTGAGGGGCAGGATCGAGAACGTGGCCTTTGTGTTTGAGGATGCCGCCCAGAGCACGACAAGGCTGATCTTGGAGGACGCGGCCAAGAAGAGCAAGGGCTCCAGTAGTAGCTCCTCTTCCAAAGGCAAGGGCAAGTCCTCGAGCTCGTCGTCTGGAGTCGCTGGGTGTCCGATGGACGTGGATATCTTCCGGCACGTTTTCGACGCTGCTGAAATCCATCGGGTCGCTTCACAGGGCGATCCACGAATGGGCTTGGGCAATCTCATGTCCTAAGTCAGGGGGTGGCTCGGTCGGGTAGATGACCAGGGGCTGTGAGCAAGGTGGCGGGTTTGTGGCGCATCGTGGCTGGCCGGTCAAGGCGTTTAGACGAGGGATGCCACCTAAGTTGGTTGGTCTGCACAAGTATTTGTTCGTTTTACTGGGAAGGAGGTTTTGGCGGGCGGGATGGGGCAGGGGCACATGTTTCCTGGTTCGAGGTTATTCTGGTGCTCAAAATTGCGTTGGGCTGACTAGCTGGCAACACATTATTACTACAGGACTGCTACACTGCAGGATAATGGCATGGTCTGAAATTGCTACATGTGATACTTGCTGCAATCTTGTCTCAGTCATTCCATCGAATTGCAATCTGATCCGTGGGCCGCAAAGAGGGCAGTGACTTGCTTACACCAGCGCAACTCGTTGCTCCTCAGCGGTACACGCCCAGCAGTAGCAACAGCAACCTGCAGTGGGATCGCCTACATATTCAAGACTGCAGAGTTGCAGGACATTACGGGAAATATTGTAATAATCAGAGCGTTTGTGTGTACAGAATCCAATGTCTACGTGAGGAGGCATGCTGAGCGACGTGGTACATGACCCCATACCTGGGTGTTGGTTCTCTGCCGTGTAGCCAACGAAGTGAATGGTCTCGATCTCATGCGACCTCGCTTTTTGAAGACTTAAAAAGTGAAAGTCCATAGTATTTTGTTTGGATTGAATCTCAGACTCTAAATCGGGAAGGACTGCCACCCCTTCATATGTCAACAACATCATGAACCTCTCCAACCTCACTGAGCCACCCTTCCCCCCTTTACGGCTCGGAAGCGGGATACACAATATCTCCCCCTTGTTACTTGGTCGGAAATAATACTTTTATTGGCCTCACCCTTTTGTGAAGGGCCATTGCCTTCGGGTTGGGGGGGGGGGCGGTTGGCCACAGGGCGGCTTCGACGGTGGCTTCTTGTGGTACTTCGCGCAGGCAAGACTTCTCTTAGACCTGACATATCCTGCAGGCAGACTGGTGATAAACAGCAAAGAAGCCGAGAACCATCGGCTTAAGAATATGAGATTCTGCAAGAAGCCATCGGTGGCGTACCCCGGAAACGGTCGACTTGTCAACGGGGTTAGGCATCAAGTTCAGCACGCCGCCGAAGACATTGCATTTCCCACGCCACTACCTGAGACAGTGTTTTTGAGATTAACGACTCTGTCCGGAGTTTAATTGATGGATAATAAGGAGAGATATCAAAGTAATTGTTCCTGCTACTTTCTTAGTGCACCTCTCACCGGCTCTTGCTGCTCCGGTCTCACGGGTCAACTGGTGGCGAAGCCGAAGGGGGGAGGGGGGAACTCACAGTCCTTGCCCATACGCGGTCTCTTGACCCTGAGAGCCTCGATCTTCCAGTGTTACTTACTGCCTTGAGAAGAAGAATCGTCCAGTGAATCACCTTCCTGGTACCTGTCCACGATACTACGATACTGCATGTAGTACTCTGGCACTGATGGCCCACGAGATGTAGCCGTTATGTCTGTTTCAGATTGCCGAGACGCAACCTGGCATATGGACTCAGATCCCGTACGATGTGGACGAATGGTATTGGAAGTATCCAGCGCGTAAGCGAGGGGTTGAATTAGGACTCTTCGGATTGCTCAGCAGAGTGGCCATGACCAGAGACAGAAAGTCCTAATCGTCTTACCTACGAAAGCCCAAACGGTATTGGAAAGGTCGATGCTTTGGGAGATGATAGATCTTAACCTATACCCAAACGCCACCTGCTATATATAATTCAGACTATCGTTGTGTCCATACATACATGTATGCGCCCGTCTGAGAGCATGCCATTCTCACGTCACTCTGCAGGACAACAACACCTGGCACGTAATAAAGTGTGGCTTGAGTTGACATAATTCTCCAAGACTACAGCATGAACCAGGGAGACACAAGGGGAGCCTCCGGTGTGATGAACCAGCGTCTCGAGGCAGAGAACAGATTAATTTATTTCCTCGGCGAAACGTAGGCCAAGGTGAGATCGAGTCGTACGGATCGTGCAGGTCGACTTGCACAACGGGAGTCCCTACGGCCTGAAGTGTCTGAGCGACTCAATTGCTGCTGCAACGAGCCTTGTTGCATAACATTAGGCCGGGACAGGTCATCTCGAATATCTCGTTTCGGGACAGTCGCATTCATGGCCGCAAACCTAAGTACGAAGGGAAGATGAACACATGCAAGGGGTGGACGGTGCCACACCAGCCAACAGAGACCAAGAGAACAAGGAGAGTGTCCAGGAGATTCGAGGTGACTAGACATCACATTAGGAGGAGAGAGGGCAGAACTATCGGAGGTTGAAAGAAACAACCAAGCAAAAGTACCAAGCAAAAGAACAGCACCCCCAATGGTCTCCCCCTGACCCCCTAACGCAGCGTAATGTATGACAGCCCGGTGCAAATTGATATGCAAGATGTAACCCCCATTTACTCCTCTCTTCCGGCCACCGTCTGTCCGACGTGGTTGACTGTGCTCTACTTCCGTAGCCGCACGTATGTGAGCCCACACAGCTCTCGGGAGCCCGCGTCACGATTAGACGTTGCAGCTCCTCTGTCAAGAACATGCTGTATGATTCTCCCCCCCAGTCTTCCACACACAGAGAGAGGGAGAGAGAAAGACAGAGCCAGGACAGACACCTGGACGGGAGCCCTCGATCACTGTCTCATCCTCCTCGCTCACTGGAAACATGTTGCCAGAGCCCGACTGATCTAGTTGTCCAGACGGTCTCTCGCTTGTTGAGGTATCCAATCCAACTGATTGGCCCTGCCTTGGATATCTGAATAATCAGCAAAGCGGCTGAGTTGCCTCGTATGTTCGACTGGCCCCCTTTCTCCTACCCTTCCCCCATCCAAAGCGGTGGCCCCCCTCCGTCGACAACGGTGGCTCCTACCAAGCCTACCGTCTCGAAGTGGGAGGAGACAGGCAGACACGATGTGTACGAAATACCAAGGCCACTCTTGCACAGCAACATACGCAACGTTGAAGGCTGGTCCAGGGACCAGGGGATGGCACCATAACAAATATTGTAATATGTGATTTGCGTCAAGACACTGCCACCTTGCAGCCTCGCTCCCAACACGCATGTAATTTCAGAAGATTCCCGCCACCGTCACCGTCACCGTCACCGTCACCATCGCCATCGCCAACGCTTGCATTTTTCCCAACCTAAATGCAACTCCTCGTGAGATAGATTATACCATTGTGTGTAATAATGTGCAGTGATATTCTGCAGCGCGATGATTCCCCGCCTCCGCCCCACCCCCTTTCTTTCCCCCCATCCTTGGTCCAGAGCTTGCAAATATGCGACTGCCGCCCCTCTAGTCTGCAGCACCGTTGCCAGCTCTACCAGTACGAAGGTCTAAGGCCGGCAAATGCTCCGAGGCCTGAATTCTCCCCAGTGTCAACCTCCTTCTTCCTCTGCCCCACCAGCTCGAGCTGAACCATGCGATGGATGTTAACCAGCCAGTCCACATAGCTCTGCGCCTCGTTGTTCCTGTTCGGCACTGTCAGCAAATTTCGCGCTTCCTCTCCAGTAACGGGCGCGACATACCTGTCCTCGACCAGCCCACGTGCCCACTCGTACTCAGCCCCATCGATCCCTTGTCTCGCAAGCTGGATAGTGAAGCCCTTGGAGCCCCTCGTCGTCTTCAGGAACTCGATGATGTTCCGGACCTGGGCATTCAGGTGTGTCTCCAACACCGGCACTGAGCTGGTGTATGCGTCCAGGCTCTGGAGCGTCGTCTTTTCCTGGCCAAAGAGATCCTGGATCAAGTTCGGCGATGTCTGTGCGTGGAACCACATGATGCACTGCTGACCATTGTCCATGAGGTACACGCCACCCGGCTCGATCTTGCTAAAGGTGTTGCGGACCGCCGGTGGCATCTTCAGGTGACCCGTGGCAGGGTCAGCGAAGCCCTCATCTGCCTGGAGGTTATGAAGTGCAAACATGCGTGGATAGAGGTACAGGCTCATCTCGAGGCAGCCCATGCCGCGGATCATGCGCATCTCGTGTACGCGGCGGTCCGAGGTCTCGTTGCCGCCCTTGAAGGCTCTGCACTTGGTCAGGCCGAGCATGTACATGCAGAACTCCTTGAGCTTGTCGGGCATAACGAGCTGCGCAGGGGGGTACGACTGTGATACGAAGTGTTTCCTGTAACCAGCCATGACGTCGATGGTCTTCTCCTGCAGACCGAGTCGGATGTCCTTCTGCGAGGCTGAGGTGCTGGCCAGCTTGGTCGCTGCCTCCTTGGCGATTATAGAGTAGACAGCATCCTGGTCGACGAACTTGATGCTCTCCTTGGCATGGTCACTCACACTGGTCACAATGTTGCAGCAGCGGACTCTGCGCTCGCCATTTGCGGTCGTGTACAGCAGTGCCATTTGGAAGTGAGCGTCAAGCTTGGAGTCTAGTTTGCCGTCATGACTGAAAGTCACACCAATGGCTCTGTCAGCGTCAATGACGCCAATCTCGAGATCAGCGCCAAAGCTGTGTTGTATGAAGTTGCCATGGTATGCGGATACTTGCAGACCGTTCGAGCACCGTACTTTCATAAGGGCTTCATAGCCGGTTTCTCGGGTCACCGCGTGCTTCACTTCAAGTGACAGCTTGGCGTTGTCTCTCCCAGCGATGAAGTTCGGGTAGTAGAAGGTTTCTCCACCGCTGATGGCGGCGACGTAGCCTACCGTGGCAATGTCGAGATATCCACCTGTGGGCGTGGCCAGGAAGAAGTCGACACCAACGCCCGAAGCGGCCATCCTCTCACCAAGTTTCCTCCAGCCAGGATGCTCTGTTGTGAACAGCTTCTTGTCAATCTCGCCAGCTGGGTGCTTGCCATCATCTCTCATGAACAGACGACCAGGGCCCCATGTGGGCAACGCTGACAGGGAGCAAATGATCTTGCCCCCGGTCTTCTCAAGAGCGGAGACTGCAGAGGTGAGTGTCGACAGCAGAGCTGGCTCTGGATTCTTGATGGCCGAGAACATCTGCGGTAATCTTGTGAGCAGTGAGGAGATCACAGCCCTGTACTATAGTCAGCTTTTATGTTCTTGCATACGGGGGTCTGCTGGGATCGTACTTGGACTCATATGGATCCACGAAGAGCCCATCACTCAAGGGCACGAAGGGGTCCTCGATATCAGGCATGATCATCATCTGAGCTTGTTCCAACGCAGCCTGTATTCATCTGTCAGTTCTATACAGGCATAGCTGTTGTTGCAATAACTTACGCTGCAATTGTAAAAGTGCACCTCCTTGTCATAAGTGACAAAGCCAACTCGCGCGTTGGGTGGTATCCTTCGTTTTACATCGCCATTCTCATCCCTCTCCTCGTTCTCATCCGCACCGTATAGTGTTGCCAGGATACCGTCGCAGAACGCTTCTAGGTATCCCTTGTTGTATGCCTCTTGGGTCACATCGACCACGAATAACCAACGCAGACCGACTGGCTCTCTGTTGTAGTACTCCTTGGGGCAGACAAATTCAACAGTTCCACGGCACAGCTCGGGCCTCTGATCTCGGTCGACGCGGATTCCCTGCGGGGAAGTCGCGCAGAAATATTCTGGCGGGGTATCATTAGGGTATGTGCAGAGGTTGCAGACATATTTGTTGCCACCTGACCGGAACATCATGAACGGGTTGATGTACGCTCGACATCTCCGGCACCTCGGCGGGCCAATGTCACCAAAGTCCAGCACGGGTACATCGGCCTCCCCAGGCTGCACACGCGCCAATGGTTGAAGCATAAGCCCCAGAGGAAGGCCAGTCTTATGCAGTTCCTCGGTGGTAGCGGGGATATTGTTCATTGTCATCCGGGCGAACTTGGGCGAGGAGTTGCCCTGATCGACTGCGACGAAGGAGACGGAGGCTGGAGGCGGTACATGGCTCTCGAAGGTAGGGTATACGTTGGTGAGGTAGAACTGCTGTGCGGCATCTCGAGCTAGAGGCACGCTGGGCAGTTCGTCTTGCGACACCTTGCCCTGGCCCCCTGCTGCCACTGAAGAATCAATTGAGCCGTTCCTTGCCGCAAACTCAGCTGGTGAGGCAACACTGCCAGGAGTATATGCCGCATTTGCAGAAGCCGGGAATGAGCCCTGAGGCATCGGGGAGTATGCAGGTTGACCAACGAATCCACTCGTCCCTGCTGGATCCGCGTTCAGGAAGGCCGTGGCAGGTGTCCCAACGGGCGGGATGCCATTGAATGCCTGTGACGAGCCTGTAGCCTCAACCTGGTGGTACGCGTGCCTGTCCTTCTTCTTTTTCTTTCCAGCCCCGGCAGCACCCCCCTCAGCTCCTAGCGACATGCCGGCCATCTGCGCTGCTACATCGTTGGGGTCTGCTTGTGGCTGGCCCTGGAAGTATCCCCCTGTTTGTTGGAGGGGCGAGGGGCCGCCCGGCGGCATTGGTGAAGGTGTGCCATAGTATTGCTGGCCCTGGGGGGTTCCTAGAGGAGTTCCCTGAGGAGGAAATTGTTGCTGCTGCTGCTGGTACGGGTTGGGCGCGATCTGCGGCTGGAACTGATTCGGGGTAGGCTGATTCAGGTGGCTGTTTGGGTCGTTTGGATCTTGCTGGGCCGCGCCGAGGGAATGGTACATAGAGTGGTCCATCTTTGTTAGGCAGTCTGCGCAACTACCTAAGTAGTAGCTGTGGTGTAAATTGTCGAGACAAGAGACGGGTAGGGCTCGTTCGAGAAGGAGTGGTGGTAGCCGTGAGGTCGGGATGCGATCCTATACCGTGCGGCGGGACAGAGTGGACGAGTGGACGAGTGGATGAGTGCTGAGGATCGCCACCACGGACAACGTCGAGGATCCTCGTGTCGCGAAAGGGAGGTAAAAGGCAAACGATGCAACAGAGGCTCAGATTCGAAGGAGAGGTACGGCCATGACCAAGTAGAGAATTTAATACAACGAACGTCAAGGTATAACAGAGAGTTTCCTTTACTAGGACGTGGTCGAATGTGTAAATACGCCCGTCGCTGTCTCGTCTGGTGAAGCTCCAGGTGGCCTTTCCAAAAAGCAACCATGTACTGTCAGGTACGCTAAACAGGGATCCTACCTGATTGGTGATTGCCTGCCGGCGGTTCACTGCCTACCTACCTAGGCAGGTACATGTATCTGCACAGATATGTACGTAGTTCGGTAGGTACCTACAGCACCCTAGGCAGGTATGCATCTAGTTGCCGCCGGCCCACGTGTGGTCTCCCCAGTGCGTGTCCCCCTTGTATCATGCCCCCCCTGCGCCCTTGTTGGCGTCCTGGTGCTGATCGATCCTGGTGCCCCGACGCGAACTTTTAGGGCCCGTCAGTGCTGCACGTCAAGTCCTCTCAGGTCGTCAGGTTGTCTCTGCGTCTTTGTACATACTGCATCGCAACATTTGTCAAGCTCCTCTCACCACAAAACCACGAGCCCGAGTTTCTCTCTTCTCTCGTTCTCTGTACCTTCGCCTCCTTATCTGGAGATCCCATGTTACCAATTCCTCAGATCCTATACTTGCGCATCGAACACGGCGGCGCATTGACCGGCGCACTCGAGATTTCGCACTTCTGAGGAAGATGATCACGGGAAGGTAGAAGCTATCCAAGGGCGACAATGTTCACCTTTAGTCCTCTGCAGGGGGCTCTGTCAGAATCTACAGCTTCCCAGTCGCTGCTGGAGCTCGATGGAGGTGTCAAAGTTCTCATTGATGTCGGGTGGGACGAGTCGTTCGACATCGAGAAGCTGAAGGAGCTGGAGAAGTACGCCCTTCTCACCCTCTGCCCCCCCCCCCTCCATATAGTAGAGCTGGATTATGCTGCTGGGCCGGAAGACTGGACTGACCTCGCTGCAGACAAGTCCCCACCCTCTCCTTGATACTCCTCACCCACGCGACCGTCCCTCACCTCGCCGCTTTCGCACACTGTTGCAAGAACTTTCCCCTGTTCACTCGCATTCCCGTCTATGCCACTCCACCCGTCATCGATCTCGGACGGACCCTGCTGCAGGATCTATATGCCTCAACTCCCGCAGCTGCAACTACCATCAACCATGGCTCTCTGGCCGAGACCTCTTTTGCCTATACCCAGTCCGCCTCTCGCGATGACCACTTTCTGCGACAGGCCCCGACCGCTGAAGAGATCGCCCGATACTTCTCTCTCGTTCAGCCTCTGAAATACTCCCAGCCACATCAGCCCTTACCCTCACCCTTCTCGCCTCCCTTGAATGGGCTTACCATTACTGCTTACAACTCGGGGCACACACTTGGTGGCACAATATGGCACATCCAACATGGACTGGAGTCCATTGTCTACGCCGTCGACTGGAACCAGGCCAGGGAAAACGTGTTTGCCGGCGCAGCCTGGTTAGGAGGGGGTCATGGGGGCGCAGAGGTCATCGAGCAGCTACGTAAGCCCACCGCGCTGATATGTAGCAGCAGGACACCTGCAGCGTTGTCTCGTTCCAAACGGGACGAGCAATTCCTCGACAACATCCGAGCGTGTGTTGCTAAGGGCGGCACCGTCCTGGTCCCGGTCGACTCGAGCGCTCGCGTACTCGAACTTTCATACCTGATGGAACATGCATGGCGCGAGGAGGCGGCGAAGGGCAAGGATGGTGCAGGAGGCCTTAGCGGAGCCCATCTTTACCTTGCCGCAAGGAACATCAGCAGCACATTTCGACATGCTAGAAGCATGTTCGAGTGGATGGATGAAAGCATCGTGCGGGAATTCGAGGCCGTTGCCGATACCAAGAACGCCAATGGAGACAACACCAAGGGCAAACAAGCAGGCCCCTTCGACTTCAAGCATGTCAAAATGCTAGAGCGAAAGGCACAGATAGATCGGTTGTTGCGTAGGTCGACTGAAGAGGGTTGGACTAGGGGCATGGTCATTCTCGCCAGCGACCGAAGCTTGGAATGGGGTTTCTCCAAGGACGTTCTCAAGTCGATTGCTCAGGACTCGAAGAACCTCGTGATACTCACCGAGAAGCCGAACCTCTCTTCGCACGATACCCCCTCGATATCCAGGACATTATGGGAATGGTGGAAGGAACGGCGAGACGGAGTCGCAGTCGACCAGACGAAGAGTGGTGACACCCTGGAACAGGTCTACGGAGGAGGCCGAGAGATCGCGATCGTGGAGGCGAAGAGGGTGCCTCTTGAAGGCAACAACTTGGTAATTTACCAACAATGGCTTGCAACTCAACGACAACTACAGGCTACATTGCAGTCCGGCGGTGCGACTGCCCTCGAGGCTGTTGGCGAGGGCGTGGATGATGCATCCTCCGAGTCCTCCACAGAGTCTGAAGAATCAGAGGCCGAACATCAAGGCAGAGCCCTGAATATATCGACGACCATGGGCCAAGCAAGCAGGAAAAAGGTGGTGCTCAAGGACGAGGACTTGGGCGTTAATGTTCTTGTCAAGAAGGAAGGGGTTCACGATTACGACGTGCGTAATAAGAGAGGACGAGAACGGATCTTTCCAATTCCGGTGCGAAGGAAGAGGAATGATGAATTCGGAGATCTGATCCGACCGGAAGATTTCCTCAAGGCAGAAGAGCGCGACGATGACGGCCTCGAACGACGTGAAATGAAGCGAGAAGAGGAGGAGGGAATTGGGAAGAAGCGCAAGTGGGATGACCTCGGCAAAAAGACAAATACCAACAACAAGAGGCCTCAACTCAACCGAACGGTCTCGGAAGATGTTGCAATATCGCTCCCGTCTGACGGCGGCTCGACGGCGGTGGACGACGAGCTGGATGGTGCGGAAGACGAAGAAGAGGAACCCAACAGCATGGGCCCTTCAAGACTCGTCGTTACGAAAGAGGATATACCCGTCCACCTGCGGATCGCAGTCGTTGACTTCAGTGGCCTACATGATAAGCGTTCGCTGAACATGCTCATCCCACTCATTGCACCGCGAAAACTTATCCTGGTATCCGGCAACGAAGAAGAGACCATGGCTCTCGCTGCCGACTGTAGGAAACTCCTCGGCGCTGACACCACCAGGGACAATGACAGTAGTGCGAAGGCCGAGGTGTTGACGCCGGGCGTGGGTATCTCGGTGGACGCCAGCGTGGACACGAACGCCTGGGTGGTCAAACTGGCCGACCCGCTGGTCAGACGTCTCAAGTGGCAGAATGTCAGGGGCCTGGGCATCGTGACCGTCACGGCCAGACTAATCGGGGCCGAGGGCAACGCAGACACGCACCCGCACCTGCCGGGGGCCGCAGAGGAAGAAGCCGCGGCGGCGCACAAGCGACTCAAGACGGAGGACGGAGAGAACGCGAGCACGGACGAGAAGGACGCCACCACCCTGGTGGTGCCTACCCTGGACGTGCTGCCGCTCACGATGGTGGCGGCGTCGCGGGCGGTCGCCCAGCCGCTCCACGTGGGAGACCTGAGGCTGGCGGACCTCCGTCGGGCGATGCAGACGGCAGGGCACACGGCCGAGTTCCGGGGCGAGGGCACGCTGCTGATCGATGGGGCTGTCGCGGTCAGGAAGAGCGCGACGGGGCGGATCGAGGTGGAGAGTATCGGGCTGCCGGCTGCGGGTGTGCCGTCGCGGGGCGAGACGTTCTGGGCGGTCAAGAGGATGATCTATGATGGGCTGGCCGTCGTTGCTGGGGCTTGATTGGGGGAGGGACGGAAATGGGGTTATGTTAGTGAGACAGACGTTCATCACGGCTGTTCGCGTGTTACTGCTATGCCCGCGAGCCCTTAGATGGGTTTATCTTTTTTTTTGCTTTTTCTTCAGTGTGCAAGGTGACAAATCAATGTTGTGGCCATCGGCTGAGTATCATCGATATTGATATTGCCAGACTGGCTAATCCTCGGACACGAACAGAACAGAGCAGAGCTCCAGTTTCCTCTATACTCATTCGTTACCCATCAGAAAAAAGAGGCAGCCCATCGTCTGGTCATGTCATCATCATGGGCACTTTTACATCATCAGCAATCTCGTTGCGGGGGGGAGAGGGGAGGGGAAGAATTCAAATTTCCAGCACGTCCGTACAGCGCGTCGAGCTGCCCTCGAGTTTCCCGATTGGAATCTCTCGTGGCAAGAAATACGGGTACAGACTGTAGGGAGAGCAGCGCATTTCGCCGTTGGCCTTGGCACACAGGGCAGTGTCCGGCAGGAGCACGAGATTTGCTCCCTACCTATTTTGATGAGCTGTGGGACCCAGTCGGGATTTTCTCGATGTCTACCTAAGACCATCCCCACGTCCGTAGTCAGGCAGTACTGTCTTACTCGACTGTGGTTGGTAAGACAGATGCCTCAAGCAGCTCGGAGTTGAGCCGAGTGCGAGTGCGAAACCCGGCCATCTGTCTCCCTTGTCCACCCTGTCGGCCCTGTACTGATCCGTAGATGGGTGTATGGATGCTGCTAGGGCTATTATACCTATGTATTACGAGGTAGAGTCCAGTTGGATGTTGAGAAAGTCTCGTGTTTGTTTTCTTGGTTTTCTTGGGAATTCTGATCGTCGGATTTGGGTGCAATCTTGCTCGAAACCCCCCTCCGCCCTACCAAATTGTTCCAGAAAAGAGAATGAGAGCCGACAAGCCGAAACTCTGCCTTTGGATGGCGTGCCACGTTATTCTTTCTGTTTCAGTTGCAGATCAATTAATGGTTGTTTATTCGGAGGGGATCGACACCTTTCACCCTTATATACGTAGATAATGAGTAAGGTTTTGAGTTTCCCCTGGACACGCTGCTGCTGCTGCTGCATCCCCGTGGCAGCAGCAGCCTCTCTCATTTCCTGGTCACACACATATACACACAGAGAGAGAGAGATGGATGGATGGAAAGATAGATATGCAGACAGATATATGATTAGCTAAACGACGTACGGACAGTTGTCAGACTCACCCACCCAGCCGCCGCTCCATGTTCCGGCGCCATGTCTGACTCCATGTACGTCCTGCGTGACATATTGTGTCTCAATATGCGTGCTTGTGTGTACATAGGTACCTATGTAGGTGAGTAGGTATCAAAGAGGAGAGAAGAACGGACAACTCAACGCTGTCAGTGTAGTCAGGTTGTGGCAGGTCAGGAGATCAGGTTGCCATGTTGTCAGGTTGGCCAGGCTGTCAGGTAAGTATGTGGGTGGTTTCTTTTCTTGTCTGGTCGTGGAAGTCAAACCCAGCCTTTACACAGCAACGAAACATGCCATATACTGACTGACTGGCTGACTGACTGACTGAGTGATTGCCAGCAGGCCAGATGTGGTACCTACCTGACGCAGCAGACGCAGCACTGTAATAAATCACCCAGCGTGGCTCAGCCACCATGCCCACCTGCAATCCAATCCCCCATCAATTTCCGGGTCCACACTGCCCTGCCCACCAAGACCACGCCCACGCCGAGGCCCAGGCCCCATAGTGGCTCGTTACCCTGTTAGTAGTCAGCGGCGTAATCCTAGCGTTCCCCCTAACTAATCCAGATCCCCGACCCCAATGCAACCCTTTGCAGGGCCTTGGGAGCCAAGGAGTTCCAAGTTGCCAGGGCCTTTTGCCAGGGCTGCCAGGCACCACCACAATGCACCACCCACCAGCACCACTCACTCACCCGACACTGACCGACCGACCAACCGAACCTCCTTTCCTTTCCTCTCTCTCTCTTCGCTCCAACCCGTCCAGTCATCGCCTGCCATCCCCCCCAATCGCCAGAACCAAGTACCTAAACCTTGGTGGGAGTCCAAACCAAGAAAACTTGCAATCTCTCCCTCCCCCCCCCCTTCCGCAAAGGGCCGACCCTGACAACGACACACACACGCACACACGCACACACACATACACGCATACACATACACACGCATCCATACACACACGCCTTGGAACTTGGAACTCAATTCTCTTCCCAGGCACGACCTTCGATCTTCGACTAATCGACCACGACGAACAAACCACCTAGCCACCCTCCCACCACCACCACCACCACCACCACCACCACCACCACAACGACTGTTCCTCATTAATCACTGTCTGCGCAAGACGCGACCAGCCCAAGTCAAGCCATCTTCAACACCGCCTGTTCACACCCTGTTCACCTGTCATCGTCATTGTCACCCTGTCACTCCGTTACCCCGTCAATCTGACGACTGATTGGTTCTGGTCTGACTGACAAAGCGATGCCGACGCCATCCACTCGTGTCGCTACCCCCTAATTCCTTCCTCGACTTCGCTTCTATTTCCCGACAACACTCTGCTTTGCCTTGCTTGGGGACGTCACCTCCCATCAAACGACTCCTCGAGTAGGGCGAGCATTCTTCCAACTAATACGGTACCCTCGACGTCAATCAAGAGACAGACAGAAAAAGAAGAAAAAGAAAAGAAAAGAGAGAGAGAGAGGCCTCGTCATCCTCCCCTTAGTGTGACCACGAGCAGACTCGGTCTTCAATCGACCTCCTTTCCCCTTAGGCTTTTAACAAGCTCAACACCACACATCGCTCATTTAGTATAGCCATCCCCTCGCTTCCCTAACCTTGGCATTGAACCTTGTCGTTGCCGTTACCAAAGCACGCAATGCCATCTTTCCTTAATGATCACGCCTCGCCTAGCCACTTCCAAAACTCCGGCGTCGTCCATCTGAACGGCACCAGCCAGTACGAGGGACTTGACCAGATCAACACCAAGGTCAATGGGCAAGTCTGCCACGTCAACTCCCATACTTCAAATGATAGTTACGACGGCAGCTCCTCCCATTCGACCCATACGTCCGAGTCCTCAGACGCTGCCGCTCACAGAAACGGAGACGACACGCGAACCTCGACTATGAGCACAACCATCGCCCAGAATGGAGTCATCGACGGGGGAGACAATCACAAGATAAATGGCTTCAGCTACCCAGATGCCACCAACTCGCCCCAGCTCAACGGGGCCCCTATCGCATCCTCCCTGCCAGATCGATCCGTGTCTCCGCGCCCGACCCTGCCCAACGGCACGGCTGATCGCAATTCCAGCCACAGCTTTGCGGCACCGCCATCAATAACGACCTCGATGGCTGATGTTGCCAGTGCTCAACCCTCGCCAATCCCCATCCACCAGGTACAGGGTAATGACAGGACCAGTCTGGATCCGAACACATCGATGCCGCAGAGGTTCTCCTCTCCAGCCCAGATGTCAGGTAACACGAACCTCAGCGCATCGGTCCCCAATCTCCACCCGGCAAATGCAGGACTGAAACACCGTCACACCCTGGAGGTCCCCAGGCCGGGCCAGCCCCGCGGCTCGCGCGACGAGATGGACACAGCACTCGCCAGTGGTCGGTTTTCACCTACCAACGTTGGAGGCATTAGGAGAGCCTCCCTCAACCTGGTCAGGCGAAACACTCGATCCATGCACGGCGATTTTCCACGCGACGAGGCTTTTCCCGACGAAGATGCCATGAGGTGGGCGGAGGCCTACAGGCAGAAACGGGCGAGCAAGAAGAAGAAGGAGGAGGATGACGACAGGGTGCTGGTCGGTACCAAGGTCGACGAGAAGCATGCGAACTGGGTCACTGCCTATAACATGCTGACGGGCATCCGAGTCTCTGTATCCCGCACGAACGCTAAGCTGGATCGTCCATTGACAGATGCGGACTTTGAGTCTAAGGCCAAAACAACGTTCGATATGTAAGTTTTGCAGAGCCACAACCATGGCCGAGACTAAGAAGGCTATGACTGGTGGCGCGATACTGACAGACCGTGGATGCACAGCACCGGAAATGAGCTTGTTCCCTCAGCAAAGTACGATTTCAAGTTCAAGGACTATGCGCCTTGGGTATTTCGACACCTCAGGCAATTATTCAACCTCGATCCTGCCGACTACCTAATGTCCCTCACAGGGAAATACATTCTCTCGGAGTTGGGTTCGCCCGGCAAGAGTGGCAGTTTCTTCTATTTCTCCAGAGACTACAGATTTATCATCAAGACCATCCACCATGCCGAGCACAAGTTCCTTCGCAAGATATTGAAGGAATACTACAACCACGTTACAGAAAACCCGAACACGCTTCTCTCCCAATTCTACGGTCTTCACCGAGTGAAGACACCGTGGGGACGGAAGATCCACTTCGTGGTCATGAACAACCTCTTCCCACCGCATCGAGACATCCACACAACTTTCGACCTGAAGGGTTCCACCATCGGAAGAGACTATCAGGAGGAGGACCTAGAGAAGAACCCCAGGGCGACCCTTAAGGATCTGAACTGGCTGCGGCGGCAACGACACCTGGAACTCGGCCTCGAGAAGAAGCGGCTTTTCATGGAACAGTTGCAGAAGGATGTCAAGTTGATGCAGAAACTGCAGATTATGGACTATTCTCTGTTAATCGGCGTCCATGATCTACGCAAGGGCAACGAGGAGAACCTGCGGGCCCGGAACCTCCAGGTCTTTAGTCCCGGCGGAGAACAGTCTGCAGATGACCCTCATCAAGTGCTGATGCGGACACCTTCCAAGCTTGAGAACCAACGACGTGCTGCGCAGTTCCGACAGATAATCAAGTCCGAGCGACCGGTGCCTATGGGTCAGAGTTCAGCTGGCATGCCCGATGTCCTGGAAGAAGGCTCCAGGTCAGATTCGATATTCTACTCAGACGACGGGGGCATGCAGGCTACCCACGAAGACAACTCCCCAGGTGATGAGATCTATTATCTGGGAGTCATCGACTGCCTCACACGTGTAAGTGCAACGTCCATGACCCAACGCGAAACGCTTGGATGCTGACAAGGCCGCAGTACGGAGTAATCAAGAAGATCGAACACTTCTGGAAGGGATTGACTGCCGACCGAACCCAGATTTCAGCGCTGCCCCCTGAGCAATACGGAGACCGGTTCCTCAACTTCATGTCCGGGATCACGATGTCTCCCGAAGAAGCAGCGCGGGAGGCTGAGGAGAAACAGCGCGGGGAGGCAAAAGCGGAAAAGGAAAAGGAAAAGCAACGTGTCTCAAGCTGGAACAGTGTGGGACGCAGGTCGACGAGCAACAATAGCACCGCAGGAGCTCCGACCCACCCTCCTCCGGCGCCGCCGGCCCGTGGCTCAGGCGCGAAGTCTCCCCAAGAAGAGGACACCATCCGAAGAGCAGAGCATATTGCGCACAAGTCGGAAAGGCATGGCCACAACGAGCAGGGCATTCCGGAAATCACCATCGGAACGTCAGGCTCGGCTGGCGAGGGAATCTTCCCCTCCATCACAACGGCCACTGCTCCGTCGCTTGGCGCGGCCGCCGGCCAGATCGGCCAGATCTCACACGGTCGCGACTCGACTAACCAGCCGAACCTGCCGGTAGTCCGAGAGACTGGTGAGGGCTTGGCCAATGGCCAACGTTACCACGGTGCAAGCCGCGTCAACCAGTACGGTAGCCGGGCGGGCGAGTCGGACAGGCGACCTATGACGCCGGCAAAGGATGGCCAAGAGCGCCACGCCGGCTTTGGGAACCCGATGCCAAACCGTGGCCCACCGACCCCGCCCAAGACAGCTGGGAGCATCGTTGGCAATGGCAACAGCCTCTCGAAGCGGCTTACGAAGCCAGAGAGCGCCGACAGCGGGATCGGGGTCAGTGCCCCGGGTCGCGAGAGGAGCGGGAGCCAGCGGTCATATGCCTCCGGCAAGGCAGGGTTCAAGGGGCAGATGGGCCGGGAGAGCATGGATAAGGCATTGCCCCCTCTGCCTGGCGTCAATGGGCCGGCCTTCAACTGAAGAGAGAGTCATTCGCAAATGCTAGCCGTCTGGGCAGGGCAGCAAGAGCTCCGTATATAGGAGAGACAGCTGGGTCGAAGAGAGGCGAGGAATGCATGACGGCGATAATGAGGACGAGAGAGTCCAAGGGCAACAGACCTGTTTCTTCCCCCTCCGCGGTCGAGTTTTGTTTATTCGCAAAGAACGATATGATACCACTACAGCATCGAAAAGCATCGAAAAATCCAACCAAAACCCGTCTTGTTCAATAAACTGCTTTTTCTTTCCTGTCTTATTCTCTTCCTTCCGACGAAAACAACCTTTTTGTCGTTTTATTTTTTCCAAACATTTACCTGCCGAACCGACAAGACCCACCCGAGTCTAGTCTCACCTGGTTATCTTCAGTTTCCTTTGTGTCTTTGGTTGCAGATGTGGGGGTTTATGGGCTTGCTTGGAGTTTCTCATGGATTAGATGGTTGTAATTCGGGAGAGAGTTTCGGGGAAGGGGGTTGCACGCGCGCGCACGTATGAGGGTGTTGCAGAGACAAAAAAAAAAGAATTGCCTGCTGGATATATAAGAAAAAGAAACAAAAAAAAAAGGAACTCCCCAAGGTCAAAATGACTGGGCCTGCGATGCGAACTTTACCATCCTCGAGCGGGAAGTCCCTTGATGGAGCACACTGGGGACCCTCGAAGAGAGGGCGCGAGGGGGGGAGAAGTGGTGGGAGGCAGCAGGCAGGCAGAGGAAGTTGAGCTTGAGTCGCATGCGGGCATTGTATATAGCTTCGATGATACCTCATAGACTACACTACATTGGATGAATTGTGATCGAAGTTTTTGGTCGAATAAACCAGATAAACGGTCTTGTCTCGTTGGTCCATGTGGCAGATGTGACCCAGATACTTGAGCAGTTGCTGTAGTTAGTGACAGTTAGTGACCGCACTGCTGTGGTATGTTGCATGATCCTATTTTGTTGCCATGACAGACAGGTAGGTTCTCGAGTGCAGTCGAGTAGACAGAATATAGTTGAGTTGAGTTGATTATATTCAAGTTACACATTCCTGGTATTGTGTTTTGTTTTGTTTTACCTCTTCCCTGAACGCCAGATCCAGAAATACCAAAAGGCGCCTTCCCCCATGGCTCATATATGCCAGCTCCCCGGCATTCCCGCCTCCATTCTTCTTCTTTTTCTGCTTCTCCCTCCCCCATGCGCCGTTCGTCGAATCTCTACACATGATCGTATAATGTACACATGTTTTCCCGGGCATCCGTACCGTATCCCTTCTCGGCTCTCATCGTCCGGCTGGTGCTGCCCCCGGGCCGCTCTGTATGTTCATGTTCTGTGCGCCCTGGGCCTCGAGGGCCGCGATCCTCTGCCTCTTGTTGTAGTCTGCGACGCGCCACTTCTTGAAGTATGCCACCTGTAGCGGTTGTGTGTCTGTAGTCAGCAATGTATGTATTTATGTATATGTTGCATTGTAGCAGTAGTAGTAGTAGTAGTAGCAGCAGCGGCAGCGGCAGCAGCAGCAGTGGCTCCAAAACTCACCCACTCCGTGGCGCAGTCCTTCTCAAAGGCCACGCCCTCGCCCGCGCAGCTCCTCGCGGCCGCCTTCTCGTCCTTGATGGCGTCGAGGATGCCGTTCCGGTCCAGGCAGCTGAAGTACAGGTCTCGGCTCTCCCAGCACTTCTTGCGCTCCGTGCGGCTGGGCGCGACGGCGCCGGAGCGGACCTCCTCTGCCCGCTTGTCCGTGTCGGATTTCCAGAAGTTGGTCAGGCCCATTGTTTCCTGTTTGTTCACCTTGGCTGGCTGGCTCTGTCTTGCTTTTTTCCCTTTTCTTTTTCTTTTCTATTTTTCTCTTCTCTCCAGGGGGTGGAGAAGGAGGGTTCGGGCAAGTCTTGTGTGGTGTAAGGAGGGATTGAAGGAGTGGAAAGGAATGGTAAGTGGCTGTTGTTGGTCGTCAAGATTGATGATGGATCTTGTTAAAGCTCTCGATGATCGCACGGAAGCTTGGACGTATGAGTGATGGAGGCGGCAGAATGTTATAGGCGGTAAGCGGTGAGCTACAGAAGCACATCACAGTGCTGTGATACTTTCTTGGAAGGTGTAAGTAAGTACCTAAGTATCTACAGTAGGTACTGTACCTATTGTAGGTAAGGCTTAGTGCTCACTGCCAAGTTCTTCTGTACTGGGGGTAGTAAGCCTCGGGGTAAATCTTAGGGGGTAAACCTCGCTGGCTGCGCTGGCTACAGTCCATTGATCCACTTTACCCAAGTTAAGTACTTAAGTACTTATACTTTCCCCAGGTAGAGTGCAGTGACGAGGGCGCGTTCCAAGGGAACTCGTAATGGTCAAAGAAGTAAGCAAGGGTCGACCACGAATTGCGATCATCCTCACCACACACACAACACACGTTACGCCGTTGTCAACCTGTTCACATCACAACCAGATGGAGATTGCTCCTTGATCTGGGGATTACTGTTCCAACTGTGAAACCGTAAATCCCATTCGTTATCATCCCCTACCTACGACCGAGGCTGCTCTTAGCAGCTCCCAGCACCCACGAGACCCCCTCGACATCGACCTCGACCTCGACCTCGCCTACTCACTCGCCTAGAAACAAGGCGCACCACCACCACCTGCGCTATCCTTTGGCAACAGGGATAACAGTGCGCCATTACTCCTCCCCCTCCTCCTCAGAGAACACTCAAACAAGACGATGCCGCGACGGAGAAGGCCACCGCGCTCCGGCGCCCTGACGGAGCTCCCACCCCTCAAGATCCTCAGCCAGATCGCCGCGCTCCAGGTGCTCTTCTACTTCGCGTCCCTGGTCCTCATGCTCTTCACCTCGCTCGTCTCCGGGAGGGGCTTCAGTGCAGACCTGGTGCTGGGCTGGGCCGCCGTCAGGGCGGACACGACGCAGGGGTGGCTGAACGCCTTTATGTGGATATTAGACGGGGGGTTCTTCATGTGAGTAATGACGAAGCCTGGGGGATATGAAGAGGGGGAGAGGGAGAGAATGTTGTCGGGGGAAACCCTCCTCCCCCTGCTTTGCTTGCTTTTCTTGCTGACGATATCCTTTTCGCACCGTCCAGGGCTGTCGCCATGGTTCTCATCGTCATCCGCTCCAAACTCGTCCTCGACTTCGGCCTCACGACGCACTTCATACACTTGGTGGTAGTGTCGCTATATACGGGCCAGGTGCCGCGCAACATGTTCTGGTGGTTCACCATGGCGATCTCGAGCGCGTCAGGCGTGGCGCTGGGGATTTGGGGCTGTCAGTACAGGGAGCTGCGTCCCGTGTTCTTCGGCGGAGGAGGAGCAGGTGGTGGTGGTGGCTCCAATAATAACCACAACAACAACAATAACAACCGCAGCAACAATGGGAATGGCATCGCGGGTGGCGGTGGTGGTGGGAACGGCGAAGGCAGCAGTAACAGTGCGGCAGACGGTAGTGTGACTGGCGATGAAGAGCAAGGGTTCTCAAGGGGCAGGGGGAGGGGCAGGGGGAGGGATGGGCCCGGCGAATATGAGATGCTCAAGATGAATGGAGACGCCGCACCATAACGACTTTCCTCGAGCTGCATTTCTGTTGGTTGGCACGCGCGATGTGTACTTGGGTTCTTTAGGGACACAGCAGGAGAGGGACGGCCATGGCTGGCACGGCGTTTTGGGTATGGACTCGATACCGCATAATAGGTCGGCGTTCGGGACGATTTAAGATATGTTATAGAATAGACTGCGGCATGGGTGTCAAAGAAGGGGGGGGCGGGTTCTTCGAGCCTTTTATCAAGCTGGGCATGTTACACGTCCTCCTCAGGAGCCTTGGTGTATAATTCGGTATGCATGGTGGAAAGAAGAGTCCTGTAATCTTGGAGACGCATATGGACCTCGCAAATACGAGAGATGTGTCGAGTCGCTACAGCGGTCGCACGATCAAACAGCACATGCGAGAAGCATTTCCATGGCCAGAGTTCGCAGTCTCAGTCCTATATCTACAGAGCACTAAGCATATACTTGAATTTCCCATGACAATCAACATACATATATGTGTGTGTGTGTGTGTTCAATATCGGTTCTGGCAGATTGAGTGTCAATGACTGACTGGAGCCGCGGCACTCCCAGGTTACCTCGACTCGAGCACCTTGAAGAGGAGCATCTTCCCTTATTTGCTTAGAGGAATGAACTTGGGGAGAACTAAACAAGTCTCGTGATCTTTCTTGACCGTAGTCGTCGGTCGCCAAGTCATGATAGGCTCCATTCTCGTGCAGCAGACATTGCAGAGAACCTTATAAAGGCTTGTTGTGGGAGTTGATTAGTCCCGGCCGGAGAGTTGATGGCGCAAAATCACGACATCCGCTCGGCAAGCCAATTTTGAGATGATCCCCAGAGTTCTGCATCGTGTATACCAATTATTCACCTGCTTAAGTACCTAAGTAGGTACTCACTCGTCCTATAGATATTATTTAGATATGTACCCAACAATTCTCTATACTTCTTAAGGTTCTCTTCCCTTCTTTCCTTTCCCCCTTCTCTTTCTTCCCCATTTTCATATTTCAGTCTACATATATACCCAGTCATAATCCCTTCGAGATGCCGGTCAAACGCGTCGCAGTCATAGGAGCTGGTCCGTCCGGGGCCATCGTGGTGGACGCCCTGGCTCAGGAGAAATGTTTCGACGTGATACGGGTGTTTGAACGCCGCGAGGCACCAGGCGGCTGCTGGTCAGTAGAGTAGCCCAAGAAGCAAACACCCTCTCAAGTCATTTCTTGCCTTGCTCACATCCTTCTTCTTCCTCTCCCCCTCTCAGGATCGGGGATGCAACTCCTCCACCACACCTGTCCAACCTCTCAGCACTGGCAAGGCGGGCGGCAGATCCACCGCTCCCCATCCCAGACCACCTGCCAGCGCAGACACCGGCCTCGCCCCAGCCTCGCTTTGCCGAGTCGTCCATCTACCCCTACCTGGAGACCAACGTCAACGACGTGGCCATGAGCTTCACCGGCGGCGGGCTGGAGTCCATCCCGGACCGCCGCAGCGCGTGGTCCGTCAGCATGCACGGCCCCGAGACCCCGTTCCGGCACTGGCAGGTCCTGCGGGAGTACGTCACGGCGCTGTGGGGCCGCCACGGCTACGGGGATCTCGTCTCCTACGGGACCACGGTGGAGAGGGCCGAGAAGGTCGGCGGCGAGTGGGTCGTCACGCTACGGAGGGGAGGGGACGACGGGCTGGACCGCTGGTGGGCCGAGACGTTCGACGCCGTCGTCGTGGCGAGTGGCCACTTCAATGTCCCGTGGATACCGGCCGTGGAAGGGCTGGACGAGTTTGAGAGGGCGAGGCCGGGGAGCGTGCTGCACAGCAAGATGTTCAGGGGGAGGGATGATTTCAGGGGCAAGGTGAGTGGCGGTCTCTCCGCGTTGTCTCTCTCCCAAAGCACTACTCTGGAGGAAATCCTCAAGGAGCTGAGGCCTATGCTGACATAGATACTGACTTAACCCAGCGAGTCGTGGTGGTAGGAGCATCCGTGTCCGGGGCGGACATCGCATACGACCTCGCCACGAGCAAGGTGACCAAGGACCCCGTGCACGCCGTCGTCGTCGGCCACACCTTCAACAACTACTTTGGCGACGAGGCCTTCAACCACCCGCGCATCAGGAGGCAGCCGACGATATCGCGCGTCGACCCGTCGACGCGGGCGGTCCACCTCGTGGACGGCACGAGCATCCCGGACGTCGACCACCTCATCTTTGGCACGGGCTTCAGCTGGAGCCTGCCCTTCCTGCCGCAGGTGCCCGTGCGCAACAACCGCGTCCCGGGGCTGTACCAGCACGTCGTCTGGCAGCAGGACCCCACGCTGCTGTTCGTCGGCGCCGTGGGCGCGGGCCTGACGTTCAAGATCTTCGAGTGGCAGGCCGTCTACGCCGCGCGCGTGCTGGCCGGGAGGGGCACGGTGCCCGGCGCGGAGGAGATGCAGGCCTGGGAGGCGCAGCGGGTCAAGGAGAAGGGGGACGGGCCCAGGTTCCTGATGGTGTATCCCGAGTTCGAGGAGTACTTTGAGAAGGTCCGTGAGCTATCTGGGGAGCCGGTGGTGGAGGGGGTGGGGAGGAGGCTTCCCAAGTATGACCCGGAGTGGTTCCGGCTGTTCATGGAGGGCCACGAGCTGAGGAAGGCCATGTGGAAGAGGCTGAACGAGCAGGCCAGGGCTGAGCTTGAGTGTGGTTCAGCTGAGGCGGCATGACTATGAGAGGACTTTATGTGGAACTCTGCAGAAATCATTGTGGGCGTCCTGCACACGTGAAGTAGATTTGTGCTTTGAAAAGGAGCATCTGTTTCCAGGTGCCTGAGTTCTATTAGACTCTTCTACGGAAGATTGTTGTGCCACAGAAGAGTGCCTAAACCAAAAGTGAAATTCCAAGATAGCAAAGCTATTCAACAATGTCATCTGGCAATCTGGCAGGAGAGAGCAAGGACCATACTCGGACATGCTACAATCTCAGGCTTCATCGAAACCCCCTGCTACTGAACAAGCTCAAGATGAAGGTCAAGCGCTGGACTGCGGCTACATACTGTCTGGCTCTCCTCATGTGAAGCCTCTTCAAGCACATCTTGGGGGATGTTTTGGTTCTTCCAAATGGTTGCAAGTCCACCAAAGACCCATATGTCTTCGTGCACACGTGGAGCGGTACGTCAATGCTGTTCACTCAGCCACCAAGCACTGTAATTCCAGTGCAATTGTCCATGTCGTGCTTGTGGACTAATCCCCGGAGAAAGAAAGGCTACCGCTACCTTTCAAAGTTTGCTAAGGACATAGTCTTCACTCCAAAGAGGGAGTCCACCAGAGCAGACCCCTGCAACCAGTTGACTTCCTTCCTCTTAGTTGCAACATTGTTGATCAAGAGAAGCTCACCAGCTCACTAGCGTCAAACTATACAGCAGGTCGCCAACAAGGCACTGATGCTGGGCAGCTTGAGAAGGGACTGAGACCAGGTAAAGAATGATCTGGGGAGAGCATCGACTTCAAGGTTGTTATATGAAGGGGTCTACGGACAAGAGATGTACCCAATAATACACGATGTAAGTTGATTTTTGCTTTCCCTCATCTTCAAAATTCAGCATGAACATGTCAATGTATGCTAGAAGTTGTGGTTTCTCTACGGTTTCCCATGTGCTATGAATATAATCACACTAGTCACAGTCAATTTGATGCTTGCTTATTGAAAACTCCCATTATGCAGGTATCTGGGTGAAATGTCGATGTACAATCAGGTTTCAATTGGTCGTAACTATCAAGTTTTCACATAGCAAAGGATTAATCAGGTCATGTTTTCAGCTTGTTCATCTTGTCTTCAACTGACTGAGGCTGAGGTGAGGAAAATGGAAACCAGATGAGTTCAAATCTTGCACGGCACACATTCTCCATATTCAGATACGATTGAGCAAATGCAACTATTAGAGCTGATCAGCGGCAACAGTTGAAGTTTTATTATGGCGTTTAAGGTACCTTGGTGAGTATTTTAGACGCCGTGAATTGACCTGCTCCATTGCAGTGTCCCATAGACATTGCAAAAGTGAACATGCTAGTGCAGATGTGCACTGGCATTACCCATATCCTACAACCCTTCAGAGGCCCAACCATCAAGTGAATCATGGACGGCGCTGCATCATCCTCCTCAGCCCCTCCCTCCTCAATATCATCCCCTTTCTC
The DNA here is from genome assembly GCA_016808195.1 of Cytospora chrysosperma. NCBI lineage: Eukaryota > Fungi > Ascomycota > Sordariomycetes > Diaporthales > Cytosporaceae > Cytospora > Cytospora chrysosperma. The sequence goes on along the minus strand of MU179926.1, from coordinate 6,291,301 downwards.
ATGGCGAGGAAGTAGAATGCCGCCCCGAAAGCAGCACCTCCCAGATGCGCCGCATAGCCCACGTACGCACCCATCCAGTTCTGTTTTCGCTGGCCTGACGATCTCTGCTCATACAGCCTGTACATGTCGTAGCCCACGAACCCCCCTACAAGAACCCAATACGGCATCGTGATGGGAATGGGGAACAGTTGCATCGGCAGCTTTGGCACGGCAAGCGCCGTCGCCACCATGATGCCCTCCACCATGCCTGATGCTCCGAGGCCACTGGTATCGGGGAGCCCAGCCTCGGCGGCCCTTTTGTAGTCGTAGAGAGAGCCCAGAGATCCACAGACGGCTGAGCCCAGCGCCAGGGCAGTCATGCGGAGGGGTCCCAGCCCGATGAGATAAGAAAACCCAAGGCTGGCAGTCGTATGGAGGACCATCATGTTGACGCCGAGGTGGACCAGGTCGCTGTGGCTGAATGCAGAGGTGATGAGCGTCCACCAGCGGCCCTCTGCTGCGTTCTTCCGTGAGAGGGTGTAGTTCTCGTGCATGTATCGCAAGTGGTTCTCCTTTGCTTGCCGGTAGGCCCTCGACTGTGGTCCTTCCTTGGCGGCTTGGGCGTCGGGGATGATATGCCATCTGGCGAAGACGTAGACGTTCTACCGGTCGCCAGCGTCAGCTATGGGCCTCATGGCGTGAGGTGTTCAGAGGACATAATTACAGCGCCTATGGTGCCCCAGAGGAGACCCTTGGCGACTCTGGTAGTGGCCATTATCTGTAGAAAGCAGCGACCGTGAGAGGTGCTGATGAAATGTTTCGGACGCAAAACAAAGGAGGCGACTTGGTTAAATGCTTGACCAAAGGTTAGGCGGATGTAACTTTGGCATGTATGAGTGAAGCCGTCGTTGATAAAACGGAGGCGCGTATCGGTAAGTACTTAGGTACTAAGTGAGCAGTCACGGTTATACACAGTGAGTGAGATTACATAATCGAGAATTTGGTTGCGAAGACAGTGCATAACCCTGTGAAGACAACATCTCACACTGTCCAGAATCCAATACTCTCGACTACGTATAAGTATGCATATATATTAGGTAGACAAAGAGAAACCTTGTTTTAAGTGAGTTCTTGTCTAGACAATAGTATCACAAGACTTCAAAGAGTTGAAACCTATATATACGATCCACCTCTTAGGGGTTGTCCGAGAATTGAACATTGATAAGTGGATTTTCCAGTCTTTCTCAGACTCGAACGCACTTCTGAAGAGGTAATATGAATAGGCAGATACACCTCTACATTCTATCTATTTATCTATCTATATCTTATGTCTCATGTGATATAAATGTCTCTGAGGAGAGTCTATTGCAGTCGTACACGGTCGAAATCTTCAGTAGCCAGGTGGCTACCTAGGTACCTACATGCACGTGTATAACATGTGTAAGCTGAGCGGTAGAGGCCAAAAACATACGCCTGGGTTCTTGGCCATATATACACGTCAGCATGTTTCTAACTGATACGCAGATGTGTCTGTCGTCATTTTATGGCAGGATTTATGCGGCCTTTTGAATAGCCTCCTTGTTTCATCGACATACTGGTCGAGAGGTCGAGCCCATATGACCGTTTGGTTTGGGGGCTCTACGACCTCACATCGAATTGGTAGAGTATTGGCCCTGCAGTCGGGAACGGCCTTTACATTGGCCAAGTGAGGTAATCTCTGATCAGATCTTGAATGTGTCCCAATAACTATTGAAGTGTCTGCAAAAGTGCGGCGGAGCTGGCTGGCCATCTCGTGGACCACCCACATCCTCCTGCAGTTTCTTGCCCCTTTGGGTCTGTCAAACCACATTCTCGACCTTTTAGAATCCTTCGCCCACAAATTGGCTTTCAACAACGAGATTCTTGGACCTTAGCCCTCCGTCCTTGCAAGAGCCATTCAGTCAGACCCATCTGCTGCCTTGAGGCCACCCTCACTGCCCACAACCAGTCTCAAGGGTCAGCTGAAGTGCGATATGTGAGGCTCATAGATCTACTTGGCAGAATCCAAACGGCCGCATCGAGCTGGCCTATTTACAGCCACATGGAAACAGTAGCAGATATGTCTTGCTTCATCTCCTCAGTGGACGAGTGTTTCTCTTGTCGACATCCGTTTCGTCATCTAGGCACTGGTGTGTTTTCTTGACCTTGTTCTATGCAGAAGGGGTCAGTCAATCACCAGCAGGTTCCATGTTTATGGTCATCCGTCCTTTACTGTTCGTTCACAGGTGTTTATACAGCTGTATTGGCCGCGGCCGTGTTTCCCACAGTCACACCTCTGTCGACAATGATCGTCGACTATGATGGTTACCTAGACAGTAAGTATCAAGATCGCACGCTGTGTGTATCCAGGTAGAAGTGAGAACTCTAGATTAGTATATAGGAGCCTCCCACAGTTGCTAAGTGACATGTTCTTGTTACGTTCATTGCAGCTCTTCTCTTCATCTTGTAACCAGCTCAACTCTTTCTCTTCCCACCGTGCTCCGCGAGCATGTTTCCTTCTACTCTCCTTGCCGCGGCTGGCACCGCGTTTTTTGCAACCCAGTCACTCGCTTATGTTATCCCGGAGGGCAGCGTCAACGCCAGGGGCGTTGTGAGCCCTGACCGTGTCCGACGGGAAATTGCACCTCGACAGTCTGCCAGTGCTGCTGCCAGTGCTACTCCCTCTGCGAGCAGCACTGGGTCCGGCTCTGGTGGCTCGACCTTGGACCTCAAGCTCACCAACAGCGCATCTGGAAAGATGTACGCCTATATCATGGGCATGGACGCGACAAATGGGAAGCACGTCTTCTATCAGGAGGGTGCCAGCGCTTGGTATTACCCATCAGGCTCTGCCTCAAAGAGACAGAGCACCAACACCGCCATTGATGCGACCTCGAACAAGCTGGCGATCGAAGTCGACGGGAACAGCGACAAGACGATCACTCTCCCGCAGTATCTGGACTCGGGCCGTGTTTACATTGGCGCCCAGCCGATGACCTTCAGGATGGACGCCTCTGGCAACCTGGTCGAGCCCTCGCCGGTGGACACGTCGGACGCAAACTACGACTTTGCATGGGGCATTGTTGAGCTGGCATGGCTGAGCACCGAGCTTGCTGCCGATCTCTCCTACGTCGACTCGGTTGCCCTGGCTCTCGGCCTGAAGGTGACGACCACGGATGGAGAAGAGTACGAGGATGCTGGTCTGCCCGCCGGGTCACTCAAGAAGGTGTGCGATGAGCTGGCTGCTGTCAGTGACGATTGGGGAAACACGTGTGTCAAGGGCAGCAGTGGAGACCTCATTCGTGCCCTCGCGCCGGCCAAGTATGTCAGTGCCAATTCTGCTGGAAGCCTGAGCACCTTCTTTGATTCCTACATCGACAAGGTGTGGGAGAAGTACGCATCCACCACCCTGGTAAGTGTCATCTATCTATCCTCTCAAGGAAATGAGCACCAACTAACCAGCTCCTTACAGACTATCAACAGCCAGGAGTCTACATGGGGACCAAATGTCACATGCAAGGTCTCAGGGGGCGGCAACGGCAGCGCCCTGACTTGCCAGCAGCCCGATGGCAACACTTACAACTACAACAAGCCCACGACGATGGACGTCCTCGGCTGCAACAGCGGGCCCTTCACCAACCAGGGCACCAACAACTACCAGTCACGAACGTGGCCCCGCCTGTGCGCCGCCTTCACCCGGTCCACCCTGCTTCTCGACGGCGGCGACGTGACGCCCAGCTCGCAAATCGGCGCTTCGAAGTACTACACGGACGACATCACCAACCACTTCTCGAGGATCGTGCACGAGGCTGTTACCCCCGGGAAGGTGGGCACCGGTGCTTATGCCTTTGCCTTTGACGATGTTAATGCTCCGGGGACGGGTGAGAACGAGTCTGGCATGTTCCAGGTTGCTAATGCCAAGTCGATGGAGATTATGATCCGGGGGACGTGATTTGGATGTTATCTGTCCACTTACATTGACTCTTCTTTTGTGAGCGGCCCTTACAAGGATACGTACATAGTTACTCAAGTAGGTATATGAAGGAGTCTTTGACGGTGTTGGATTCCTCCGTTACCTCTGGCGTTATACTTGCTTAAGACGGGCTGGCGAGCAGTCCTTGTGTCTAACCCTCTTCGAGAAAAATGAAGATACACTTAGTATATCACCCAATAATAAGGTCCTCTATGTTTCAACCAGAATGCCGCCGACCTCCGTTACTTGATTCTTCCTTCTCAATGGGTTATCATGGCCAGCTGGTAGCTTCTTCAATCGTCAATACGTGGAGAGAATGCTCATTATATGATACATATGTACAGAAGTTCTTTCTTTTCTATCCGAGATGACAATATCAATTTCCACGATGGCGCAATACCTTGGCCCCCACGAAGACACAGATGGCATATGGCCAGAACTTGGGGAGAATGCCCTAGGTCGTTTTAGTACTACGGAAGTACAGCACCCGTTAACGAGGCCACTGACATGGGAACACAACTGCATCGGCAACTCGTCGGCCCATTATACTCCCCTGCGACATCAACATAGCGTGCTGATTGATGGACTCATGAATACCTGCCAGATCAAAGAAGGCACGTCCAGGGAACAGAAACGGACGAGCGATTTGAAGCCTTGAGTGCCGAAAATGTTGACGTGAACGGGCTGCAATGGAAGGAAGTCTATGAAAGACAAGGAATGCAGGCAGAGGCGGAGGTTCAACTGCACCTGGGCACTTGTTCAAGCAGCTCGAACCACACCGGCGCTCATTGTCAAAGGAGCTTGATAGGAAAAGAGCAGTCAGCCACTTGCAAAACTAAGAATACTCAAGTGCTGTGGGATGATACATGGCAGTCATCAATGAGCCGAGTGAGGTCGTGGCCTGGGGTTCTTTACGATGATCGACAAGATCGGAGATACACAGGTCCGAGTATGCTACGTTTCGTTTCGTCTGGGGTTTGATACTATGGTACGTGATATCTATGGCTAATCTAAAGCCTGCCATGCACGAAGTTGATGCAGACCCTCAGGGATCATAAACCAGAACCGCCTATGTAAGTACGAAACCATCAAAAAGATCGTCATTATTTGCTAAAGAATTCACCGCGACTTCAAACCGAGCTACCACTTCTACGTGATCGTAGAGTAAGCGAAGAAGTTCCCCCCCCCCCCCAAAAACGCCTGCCTGACCAACGCCTTAGACCACACCTCAGTGGTTATCCCTAGGGACGATATGCTTCTGGGCCACGCGCTGGAAACGCACCGCCCGCTTCAAGACCATGCCCTCGCTCAGCCCACCGACCTCGCGGCGGAAGATGTCCTGCCAGGGCGTCTGGCTCGGCGGGCCGTGGTACCCGCCCCTGATCTCGAGCTCCTCCCTCCTGGCCCTGAGCTCGTCGTCCGGCACGAGCACGTCGACCCGGCGGGTGTTGAGGTCGACCCTGACGCGGTCGCCGTCCCTCAGCAGCGCGAGGTTGCCGCCGTCGGCGGCCTCGGGCGTGGCGTTGAGGATGGACGGCGAGCCCGAGGTGCCCGACTGCCGGCCGTCGCCGATGCACGGGAGGTCGCGCACGCCCTGCCGCAGCAGCCGCGCGGGCGCCTGCATGTTGACCACCTCGGCGGCGCCCGGGTACCCCAGGGGCCCGACGCCGCGCATGACGAGGATGGTCCGCCGGTCGATGGCCGCCGTCTCCAGCCGCGCGTGGTAGTCCTCGGGCCCGTCGAACACGGCGATGCCGCACTCGAAGGCGTTGGGGTCGTCCGGGTCCTCGAGGAACTCGGCCCGGAACTCGGGCGAGATGACGGACGTCTTCATGATGGCCGAGTCGAAGAGCGTGCCCTTGAGGTGGAGGAAGCCGGCGTTGTCCTTCAGCGGCTTGTCGAAGGGCGTGATGGTGCGCCGGTCCCAGGTGTGCCTCCCGCGGACGTTGGACGCCACCGTCTTGCCGTTGCACGTCACGGCCTCCGGGTGTGGCAGCTTGCCGGCGTCGAGCAGCTCGGCCATGACGGCCGGCAGCCCGCCGGCGCGGTGGTAGTCCTCGCTCAGCATCTCGCCCGCCGGCTGCATGTTCAGCAGCAGCGGGATGGAGAAGCCGATGCGGTCCCAGTCGTCGAGGTCCAGGGGCACGCCGGCGTGTTTGGCGATGGCGCACATGTGGATGGGCGCGTTGGTGCTGCCCCCGATGGCCGTGTTGGCCACGATGGCGTTCTCGAAGGCCCCGCGCGTCATGATGTCGCACGGCTTGAGGTCCTGGTGGACCATCTCGACGATGCGCAGCCCCGTCTCGTAGGCCATCTGGGACCGCTCCCGGTACGCGGCGGGGATCGCGGCTGACCCGGGCAGGGCCATGCCCAGCGCCTCGGCCAGCGCGTTCATGGTCGAGGCCGTGCCCATGGTGTTGCAGTGGCCCGGCGACGGGGTGCCGCTCGCGACAAAGTCCATGACCTCGTCGCCTGCCATGTGCCCGGCGGCGAGCAGCTCCCGCGCCTGCCACACGACCGTGCCCGAGCCGACCCTCTGGCCGTTGACCCAGCCGTTCAGCATGGGTCCGACGTTGAGGCAGATGGCGGGGATGTTGACGGTTGCCGCGGCCATGAGGCAGGCCGGGGTCGTCTTGTCGCAGCCTGTGAGGAGCACGATGCCGTCGAAGGGGTACGAGTGCATCAGCTCCACCAGTCCCAGGTATGCGAGGTTGCGGTCGAGCGTTGCTGTTGGCCGTCGGCTGCTCTCCTGGATCGGGTGCATGGGGAACTCGAAGGCGATCCCCCCGGCCGACCTGATGCCCTCACGGATCCGCTTGGCCAGCTCGAGATGGTGCCGGTTGCAGGGCGTGATGTCGGAGCCGGACTGGCAGATGCCAATGATGGGCATCCCAGACGTGAGCTCCTTTCTGGTCAGGCCCTGGTTGAGGTATCGCTCCGCGTAGAGGGCACTCATGGCCGGGTCGTCCTTCCTGTCGAACCAGTCGGAAGATCGAAGCCTGGGTTTTGCCTTGGCTGCTGGGGACTTCTTGCTGTAGAGCTTCACCAGGGTCTCCTCCACCTCCTTGGTGCGCGCACGCAGCTTGGAGAGCTCGGCCTCGTAGTCCTCCATGTCGACGACGCGGTCGGTACAGTCATTGCTGCAGTCGCCGCATGGTGTCTCGCAGACCATTGTGGCTTGGTCAACCTGAGTGTGCTCTGGTTGAGTGTGTTGTCTGTCGTGTTTCTGGTGGGCTGCAAAAGGTGTGTCAATCAAAGATGGCCTGAGGTATTGTTTTGATGGCTTTAGGGTGTGTTTGCTGAGTTACAAGAAAGAACTGGAAGCAGTGTCTGCCTCGTTTTTATATTGCAGTTGGATCGCCAGTGAATCAGCAGAAACTATCCTGCTTTCCCAGTGATTGTGTCGAATTCTCATCTCATCTCATCTCATCTCGTGTTGGTTGTTGACCTTCCCCAGTGAAGGCGGCGATGGAGTGAGAAGCAATGACATCTGGATGCCATGAAAGCTGTCAGGGGTGAATCAATAGGGGCCGGAATAAAGCAGGCCTGCCAGCAGATGCGACAATGGGTTTCAGAGTGCACATGTATGATGTGAGGAGTGAAGCTTTTGATTTGCATTGACTGCAGAGCCAAGTTGTAAAAAGGGCTTGGGACCAACTTTAAAGCCTCCTCTCGCTCCCGAGCCCACTTCCGGCTCCGGCGCGGAGCGCGCCCCTAATAATAACCTATCTTGAGCTGGCGGAGTGGGTCACCTTCTGCCGCTTATTGTGTTGATATCTGGGCATCGTGACTGACCTACCACAAAATGAGAAGCAGATCAGATATATCCATCCCCCCGGAGGCTTCGGCAACAGAAATATGTTGGACGAGGCAGGCTTGTGATGTACAACCGCGTGCGCCTTTCTCAAAATCCAACAAAATCCAACCTTCTTATCTCTAATAAATCTCTAAAACGGAGTTTTCCATATAAATCAATGAAACGTCACTCGTGGAAGCCCCGCTCATTTTTGTTTTTGTTTCTTTTTAGAACTATCAATTATTATCTATCTGCTCGCTTAATATGATTGTTTATGCCTGCCTGACTATGAAAATAGAACCAGAGAGAGCCAGTGGACGGCACCGCTCATATAAATCCGTACCTATGTCTCAGTGCAAGTCAAGCAGCAGCATGCTCAAGTGCTCCCCAAGTGTCCGCTTGTTACTCGAATGATGTATGTGGTGCGTTATTGGTGCGTTATTGATCAGCCTTTCACCCGGATCTGTGACTCGCAGGTTGACTAGGCTGATCATGATACACAACTTGCCTAGGCCAGACAAGAGAAATGATGATTACCGCAAGGCTCTTCGAACTGAGCCATCTACGGTTTAGTCCCCAAAGCGTTCCCTGAGCAACTAATTTCTCACTCCAGCGATCCCACAGGACAACCATGGAGGTCTATAATTAAGAAACAGACAAGGGCGTTCTGAGATAGTGTTTGGAAATTGTCCCAATTTGATACTTGCAAGACGGATTGACGGCCGTAAAAGTATGACCTCGATTTTTGATTACAAATTCTTCTCAAAGGAAACTCGGGATAATAATACCAGCACGACAAGAATTTTGACGTCTAGATTGTGTACCTAGGTAGGGGCTAGGTCTATATACCTACTCGAGTAGTCAATACATAATATATATCATCACCTGGGCAGGTAGGCAGCTCGGGCCGTGACATGCTCCTCCTTGGTCCCTGGCTTCTGGAAAGAAATGTCACCATCACAGTATTATGTATCATTCACCACCCGGCGGGTATCACTTTTAGTTTACTGTTGTGCGCGGAGGTCGAATAATTGACAAAACAAATGTCCCTGCCATCGCCGTACTCTCAGTCGTTTACGTTGCCTGGAACATCCTCCCCTCCCCCACTCCCAATACCACCCAAGAAATATAAAGCAACAGGAGCTGTTACGACGGACGCCAAATTTCGAGGAATCGATGACACCATATGTCCTTGGTCCACATCGCTAAAACCCACGCAATCAAGAGATCGCCGTGTTCCGGTCTGCGAGCTGATCCAATGCCGAGGATATGAGTTTGGCTATGGGGCCCCTCGTGTCCACGGTCATCACGGGAGCCTCTCATCGCAACATCGGAGAACCTGCAAACTTACCTCCACAGGCTCCTGCCGCTCTTGTCACTATGCCCTGCCTGGCACAAGAAGACCCGCAACAGAATCGCAGAGACGGTATGAAAGAAATTGCCTAATCGTTACTCTTGCCCAGCTCCTGCCCGGACAAAGCAAACAGGAAGGTCGTGATTCGACCTGCCGAAACCGAGACGGATTGTGTGCCAGTTTCCCCTAACTTTTGATAACATTCCTCCAAGTCCGATCAATCGTGATGGTGCCCCACCCAAAATATATAGTCGACATAGCCTAATAGGTCGCCTGCCAACAGTTTGTATATCCGCCATCTTGCTTGTGAATGTGTGTCCCTCTAGTCCGGCCGGGAGCACTTGTTGATGGTTCGTACGATCTCAAAGCGTCGCATGTACTCGCCGCCTTCATCAATCATGCCAAGCGTAGTAAAGTAACAGCCACCGCCGCCGTGTGCAGTTTCATATCGTCAGTACCTTTCTTGATTCATCTCCTGGTTCCTGCCTGAATGGTTGTCCAAATGTAGTGAGGCCGTCTGAGTAAGTATCAGGGGTGAGTATCGGGGACAGTGGGTGTCGGAGTGAGTGGCGGGACGAGAAGATGATCCTTCCCCTCCGGAATTGAAAGGCCGCAAGCGGACCTCGGTACTCTTCATTTTGGACCATTCCTCTCTCCTCTCAGATGAACCATGGCGCAGCAGTATCGAAGTTCATCAACTCCCACCACTTGCGTGGCTTGACCCGGTCACCGTCCGACTGGAGATCCTGCTGCTTCCAGAAATTTTCGATCAAGTTCCTCAGGACAAAAACATTCCCGATCTTGCGGTCCTCGTCCATACGGTCCAGAGCTCTGAGAATCACGATCCTCTGCCCGTCGGTCTTGGACTCGCACGCGACGACGAAGAGGGGCCATGGGCTTGTGCAGATCTCCAGGCTTGCGAGCACCTTGAAGGCTTGGTCTAAAAACACGGGCGTCTGGTTAGTGGCGTCGACGTTGGGGCAGATGGCTCGCAGGTATAGGATGGCCGCGATTCGGTAAAGTTCGGCTGTTAGTCGGACCTTGGTCTGCTCCTTGACCGACCGGTTCTCGTACTCTGCTGGCAGTTGTTGCTTCAGTCTGGTAAGTCGGTCCTGGAGGCCTTGGCACGTCCACATCACCGACGGCAGCTCGAACCTGCCGTTCTCGCCGGTGACTTTTCTGGTAGGGGCGGACCGTAGTTGGTTGATGTAATGGATGATTTCCATTATTTCCACCGAGCACCCGAGAGACCCGATGATAACGGTCTTGTCACAATCGCTGCCCTGGATCAAGTCCAGCGACGAGGTACCTTCGTACTGATGCTTGTGGGGTTGACTGAAGGCACCAAGGATCTCGTGATAGAGGAACCAAGTGTTCAGAAAGTCGTAGGCGAGCCTTCCACCTTTCATGTTGGCATACCGATGCAGCAGGCTTCTGGAGCCGTTCAGGTGGAGGTGCCATTTGCCCTCAGACTCGTCGAATACCTGGTAATACGTGAGTTGTCCGCCTGCGACTAACCAAGAGATGGACACTTACGTTGTAGACACATAACATCATGGAAGCAGCAAGTTGGGACTCTATGGGACCATTGGTGCTCGACTCCATCTGGAGTGACTGGAATAGGGATTTGAGCGCTTGGGTCTTGTAGGGCAAGGCGGCACCAGGGCCAAAGCGGTGAAAAGCTGACAGGGCAAGGATGGCGTTGCGAAGACCATTGGCAGCGTGGCTGGAGCCGGCCAAGGCTATAGGAAGTAGCTCGAGCCGGAAGCCATTGTTGGAATCGACGGTGGAAATCATCCGGGCGATCCTGCTTTCATCTGCAAGCCAGGTCAGAGCGGGGGCACAAGCAAGATGGGAAGGGTAGCAACCCACAGTAACACAGCAAGTCGGACTCAATGCCCGGCATGTCAGGCAGGAGAGTAAGGGACGGGTGCGGGCGGGCGTGGTGGGTATGAAGGGTTAGGATGCTGACATCCTGGCGATGCTGTTCGACGTCGTCGAATGAGAAGTTGAGGAACTGTTGGCCGTAATACGTCCCCGCCGCCTGCAACTGCTTGGATGCCTTCTGGGCAGGGAGCTTTGGGAGCTTCCTGCGACCGTCTGGTATGTCAGGCCAGACGAGCCGCAGGCCATAGCCCATGCAATTCCGGCCCGTCCTTGCGCAGTTGTTGCACGAGGGAAGAGCCTTATCACATCCGATCTTCCGTTCTAGAAAAGACGTTGGAACAGGCGAGGGTTAGTCTAGTCACCCGAGCGCAAGCCTGCAACGGCATCCGGAAGCCCTCGACCGGCTCGAGAGTCGGAATAAAGTTTGCGGGGATCAAGGGACCAAGGAAATGAATCTTGGGAGAGGTCAAGCGTGGGCAATCACTCACTCTTGCATGTCCAACAGCCCTGGCTTGCCTGGGCTGCCCTCATCTTTGTGCTGAGACGGACAAGATGGCTGGCGTTGTCTGAGTCTGTACCCCGTATCCTGTTCTCCGTCCGCGTGGTCGACTGAAATGAAGGAACGAACCGAGAATCGGAACAGTGAGTGTGTCTGGATTCGAAGGCAGCTGAGGCGACCTCTGGGCATGTCCTCACGGCCAGCATTTTCCAGGTGTAGCGTAGGGTAGTTGGTGATATTGCCAGTGCTCGCTCTCTCACCGTGGATCAGCAATTCAATTTCCAGTCCCTAAGAAGTAGGCAGGCCAAAAGGCATCATTCAAGCGCCATATAATAACTAGGTGGTGTCTGTGTGGGCAATGAGACCTTGGATTTGGACGTGCACTTGCACTTGTATGTGCTAGATATGGGGACTTGAGTCGTTGGAGGGTGGTGGTGAGGGTTTTGTTGATAGTAGGTGGTTGGTGATAGTGATAGTGACAGTGGTGATGGTGATGGTGGTGGTGGTGATGGTGATGGTCGGGGATTAAACTTGGTCAAACTACCAGACTAAGTGCTGCAGTGGAGGGGGGGGAAACGGGTAGAATGGGGGAGAGGCCCCAGGGCCCCAGGGCATTATGCCCTGTGACAGCGGTCCCAAAGCCCCGGTATCGCCTGGCATCGCCTGGCATCGCCTGGTCCCGTCTGGTCTGGCCTGTTCCATTGGATCCTTGTCACCAGACTTGGCAAAGCGGGGATGGTGCTATTGTACGGGAGCGTCCGTACCTGAGGGTACATTCTGACCAAGGGTTATCTCAGAGTCAGATATCCTTCACAAGGAAGCCGCGGTACGTACCCCCCCTGATTACATAACCCGTTCGGATCGACTGTGAAGGACATCTGAGGACAAGATGCAGGTCTTGAGTGTAGTGATCTGAATTTTGGTGGGAAAAAAAAACACTCTCTTTATTCACTCTCGTAATTAACTACAACCTTCTATATAAACCTATATATTAAACCGACCCCGGAGTCGTAGATTTAAGAGACGAATCTTTTAATATAAATATCGTCCTTCTTTAAAGTATATTTTATAGTATCGTCGGTAGCGATCGCGAAAAAAGATATATGCTGAAACTTTTCAGCCTCGACACTCCCTTACGAGAGACTCTTAATACCCTCCAAATCAATTCGAAATTTCAAGGTTTTATCTTGAAGAGAATCCCGACCTTCGCATCAAAACAGATTTTGAATGCACCCAGAATTAGTAAAGTTGTTCTGAATAATGTGAATTACCATACAATTTAGTAAGGGGGGGAAGCCAGGGACTGCATCTTGTCCACAGACCAGCTTTCGCGGAACCAGTACGGGGTGAGTAAGCTGGTCTGTGCATCAGAGATAAACCAAGGGTGTCTATTAGCCGAGACGCACAATTCAACACCAAGACACTATCACGTCATGTCTGTGCCCGTGTACCTCCCCTCCCAATGCAACCTCCCGCAACAAACGGCACACGCCTTTTTCCTGTCAGTCTTCACCATCATCTCCGCCACCACCAGTCACATCCCAGATGGGTGAGTGACATTGGTTAATTTGATTTGTGACATCCTCCCGTGCTTAACACTAGCGGGGTTTGAACCAATGCTTGCCCCCTTCTCGGCGTTTGGTCGATTTCCAGCGGCAAATCACATATGACAGCCACCGACCTTCATCGACGAGCTGAACAAACTGCTGCATGTGGGCTTGGGAACCGACGTCTGACGAAGGCCGGCATCAGTTCAACGCCCCTCCCGGAAAATCAATCTCCGAAGCCGGTCGAGGTTTGGCCGTGTCTTCTCACCTGACAGCGGACTCCTCTTGAGTTTCTCATGTATATCCTTACCTGGCCTACAGCCCTTCTTCTCGTGGACTCTGTCCGTACCTGGCACCCAGATACTGTATCAATGAAGAAGGCATCTCCCCATTCGGCTGAGCATTTACAGAGACGGTTCGATTTTTGATGTCACCAGAACCATATGGTACCTGGCCCAGTGGCCACAACAAGCAGCACTTGAGCATTTGAAATCCAGCCGGCCCAATGGAAGGCCCAATGTTTCATCGATGCTACCCGTTACAGTGTCCGCGATCGTCTTGGATATATCGGCAACTCAGAGCTGAGCGAGAAGGTTCGATTCTCCTGGACCTCGAATGACAGGCCTGTTGTCAGGCCCGGATACACAATGCAGAAGGGCAGGTGCTTCGGGCAAGCGGCCTACCGTCATGGTCATTGGATATGCTTGGCCGGACTTTGACCGTGGGTTTAGGACATATGGGCCATTATAAGCCATCTGGACTATTTTCAACGACATTGCCCCAACACATGCATGGACGGCAATAGATACATGTCTTACCAAACACCGTTCGACTAGTGTGCCGTGGACCATCTGCAGCAAACGGGACTGGCGGTCTGCAGTGACGCCAAACAAACCGAGCTCGGGGCGATGATGACCACATGGCTGTTCATCTTTCCTTCTTCCCAGCTCGAGAGATTCCCAAGAATTCAGGCCGTCCGTGAAAGCAATGACAGAAGGCGACAGACAGCACGTGTGGTGTGGGTATGACCACACGTGATGGTTGAATTCAAACAGAATTTCGATAAAGTCGGATGGTTGGATCAATCAAGACGGCCACAGGGCTGTGGCAAGTATTGCCGCAGGCGGACAACGACCATTGACGCTGTCTGAGAAGGGAACCCTGCGATGATTCTGCGATGAAGTCTTGAAGCGTCCCCCGAAATTGGGTCTCAGAACTGCATTCAGAAACTCGTAGATGCTTTGCATTTCCGGAATTGTTGACAGCCTGACTGCCCAGACTGCCTGACTGCCAGACGACCCAAAACATTCTGGCATTCCTCGAGCATGCTTGGATGTGGCGTAGGAATTTAATGCCATGTGCTGCCACATTCTTCAACCACCGCGAGTGTCTCAACTTGCAACTTCTCATTGGCCACAACCCAACATCACCGAATGCATCGAATTTACCTGTCTCGCCTCCCATTGCCTGAGCCCGGATTGCTTGCCCCGAGAGAGAGAGACGCGTCGTATCTGCGAGGCCCACCAAACGCGTTCGGCCAACGCCTCATTCTTCTTCTGATTCCTCCCTTTTTTCTACCTGTTGATGCCTATAAGACGATCAACCATGTCAGTTGAGGTCTTCTGACTTTACTTCCTCTTTTCCCCTGCACTGACCGACCATTTGTTCACTCATTTGCCCATTCATTCATTCATTCAGTCATTCCTCAAAGGTGAATTATACAGAAAACACAATAATAATGGGGAGGCTGCAGAGAGTGGTCCTTAGTACGGCCCTGCTGTCCTTCGGGGCAAGAGCACAGTTCACCTACCAAGGCTGCGTTGCTCTCGATACGTCGACCGTCAGCAAAAGAACCGAGCTGTACCCTCAGGGCCCGACACCATGTGCCACCTACTGCAACGGCCTGGGGTACTCCTACATGGGCATCTCCGCACAGTAAGTCCACATCACCTCCTCGCCGCTCGCCTAGACAAGGCCACTGACGGCGACTAGGTTCTGCTCGTGCTGGGCCGCCGCTCCGGGGATCACGAAAACTTACCCCAACTCCAACAATAACGCCTGCTCGTTCAATTGCGATGCTCCTTATGACTCTTTGTACTGCGGAGGTATCGACGTCACCGACCTCAACTTCCTGTACAGCTACTATGCCATTCCCGGCGTTAACGCCGTCAGCGCCGGTCCGGCAGGTATTTCAGCCAGCACCAGGCCCGGACAGGGCACCGCGGGCAGTGGATCGCCGACAAATCGTCCTGCCCCTGGGGTTCCCGGTGCGTCTGGTTCTCCTGGGTCAGCATCTCTCACCCTTGTTCCCGTTCCAGGAAGCCCCGGGTCTGTCACGCTCGTTCCTATTGGGTCTGCCACGTCCGGAGGCAGCTCTCCAACCTCTACCGTACCCGACCACATGATCGAGACTATAGTGCCCCTGGCACAGGGTCAGGACTATCAGATCCCTATTCGGCGCTTCTTCCGGAACAGCGGCGATAACCTTCTTTATTACAAGCCTCATTTCGACTGGCTGTCGTATGATGCCGCCACTTCTGCGTTCTGGGGCACAATTCCGACGGACGAGATAGTCGGGATGATCACAATCGAGGTCACCTCCGGCCAGCAAAACACGGGGCTCAGCAAGAGGGTTGTTTACGAATTCGATATTGAATTAGTCATCCAGGCTTCTGGGGCCACCGCGCCTAACGGTGGCGCGCCACCGGGACCAGGGGGGCCAAACGGCCCCGGCGGACCGGGCGGACCGGGCGGACCAGGCGGACCAGGCAGCCCCAACGGTCCTGGTGGACCAGGCGGACCGGGCGGACCGGGCAGCCCCAACGGTCCCGGTGGGCCAGGCGGACCAGGCAGTCCCAATGGCCCTGGCGGACCGGGAGGGCCAGGAGGGCCGGGCGGACCGGGCGGACCAAATGGACCAGGTGGACCAGGTGGACCCGGCGGCCCTGGCGGTCCTTTGCCATCTTATACCAACACGGTCTACAAGGACATCACCTCGACCTTCACGCGCTGTCCCATCTGCGAGGCCGAGACGACAATCTTTGTGGTGCCGGTCGGGACGACGTGCGTCACGGCCGAGGTGTACACGACGCCGTGCGAGGTGACGACGACACAGACGGACGAGCACGGCGAGGAGACGACGGGCGTGTACACGACCGACAGCTACATCCCGTACAACCCGGCCGAGAGCACGACGGTGGTGACGACGCAGGAGGACCTCACGACGACCATCGCCAAGACGGTCCTGGTGCCCGTGACCAAGCAGGTGCTCAAGGCGACGGGCACGGGCTCGGCCTCGCCGGAGCTGGTCAAGACCAAGAACGACGCCGCCCACGGGCCCCAGGCCACGGGCGCCGCCGCGCCAGGGACCAAGTCGCCCGAGGAGGTGGCGCCCGAGAACTCGCCCGAGGCGGCGAGCACCGAGGGCCCTGGTGGTGCGTCGGCTACCGGTAACAGCCCGCTCGGTGTCGGCCCTGCTGCCTCTGATCACCCGGCATCGGGTGGGAGCGAAGGGGGGTCTACGACGCCGAAGAATGGGACTTGGCAGTCCAGCTCACCTTATGTCACCGCGGGGGCGACGAGGGTCGGGTCTGACATGCTGGTGGAGACGTTTGCACTCCTGTCGGGCATTGCCTTTGGGGTTGTTCTTCTGCTGTAGGGGCTTTTTTCTTCTTTAATATACTGAGTACTGGCCCAGGCCAGGCGTGCCCTTCTGATGATGAAGGAGGGAGGAGAAGGAGATGGTGCTTGCGTGCATTTTCCGGGAATCCGACTTTTGGTCAATAAGTATACACACAACTGTTTTTTTCTCCTCTCTGTTCTTCCTTTTCTATGGGAAGTAATAGAATGGGATGAACTGCGGTTGTGGGCGTTCAAGCAACGAGGGACAGGAAACATTCTGAGTGGGTGAGCCTTGCTTGCAGCCACTGTTGATTTGTTGGATGGTGGTTGGTATGTAAATTCAGGATGGATAATATAAAAATGACCAAATTGATTCATACACGAATGCCTCCTAAATCAAGTATATTTCCATAATTATTGTGGTGGTTGTTGGTTACGTGTTGGGCGACTGGAATTAAACACATCTGATCAGTGCAACGCGTTTTGCGCTGTTGAGGACCCGTGCGTGTCTGTCGCAGTCGTCTCCCTTCTTTTATTTTACCCCTCGTAAGCTTTTGCCGAGGCATCTTTTTATTACCTAGGTATTACATACACTATATCATAGTATAGCCGGTTGGGAGCTGCTTCCGGCGCTCGATCGATTGGTATGGCGCAGTGGTCACCGGGCACCGGGACCGGGATCGGACATCCGCGGCTGTCAACTTGCAGCCAAAGTGTGGGGAGAATAGGTGTAGGTACTATGCAGTAGAGAGAGGGAGAGTGGGAGAGTACGGATTCGTAGAGAGAGAGAGAACATCGTCATGGTGTTTGTTTCTTAAGGTGCCGCCAGCCAGAAAAAAAAGAGAAGATGGCATTCCCACCCCAAATCCCACACACTCTCTTCTTCACCCTCCCCTCCCCCCTCCCACTTCCCCCTCTTTCCTCTTCCTTTCCCTCTTCCTTGGCCTTTGGATTAGACTGATTTTCGACTACCATCTGAAGGCAGAAGAGATGTACAGGACCCTCCTCCCAAGATGTGCCCGGCAGAGCGCGCCAGTGGCGGTGCTGCAGGCCGGCGCACGACGCAGCTACGCAGCAGCAGCAGCAGCAGCAGCAGCAGCCAACACGCCGCCGTTTGACTGGCAGGACCCTCTGAACGCGAAGAACCTGTTGACAGAGGAGGAATTGGCCATATCAGAGACGGCTGAGTCGTACTGCCAGGAGCAATTACTCCCAAGGGTCTTGCGTACGCCTTACTCCAGCATCCAACCCAGTTCATTTCTCTCCTTCTATCTCTGTCTCTCTCTCTGTCTCTCGCTTGCTTCCCTTACGATCCATGGGTGATGCCCCTGCTGACAACCCCCTCCTTTCAATCATTCAGAAGCCTACCGCGACGAGAACTACGACCGCAAGATCCTCAACGAGATGGGCTCCCTAGGCCTCCTCGGCGCCACGCTCGACGGGTATGGTTGCGCCGGCGTGTCGACCGTGGCTGGCGGGCTGATCACCAAGGCTGTGGAGCGCGTCGACTCTGGCTACCGCTCCGGCATGTCGGTGCAGTCCTCGCTCGTCATGGGCGGCATCTACGACTTCGGCACGGCCGAGCAGAAGGACAAGTTCCTGCCGGGCATGGCCAAGGGGGAGATCGTCGGGGCGTTCGGCCTGACGGAGCCAAACCACGGCAGCGACCCGGGCAGCATGGAGACCACGGCCCGGCCGCACCCGACCAAGAAGGGGTACTTCCTGCTGAGCGGGTCCAAGACGTGGATCACAAACAGCCCCATCGCCGACGTGCTGATGGTGTGGGCCAAGCTGAAAGAGACGGGCAAGATACGCGGGTTCCTGGTGGAGAGGGAGAGGTGCCCGGCCGGCACGCTCGAGACGCCGGCCATCAAGGACAAGAACGGCCTGCGGGCGAGCATCACGGGCATGATCCAGATGGACGACGTGCCGGTGGCGGGGGAGATGATGTTCCCGGACGTCGAGGGCCTGCGCGGGCCCTTTACGTGCCTCAACAGCGCGCGGTACGGCATCGCCATGGGCACCGTGGGTGCGCTCGAGGACTGCCTGGCGCGGGCGCGGGCGTACGCGCTGGACCGGCGACAGTTCCGCGGCAACCCGCTCGCGCGGTACCAGCTCGTGCAGAAGAAGCTGGCCGACGCGGCCACCGACGCCGCCTACGGCATGCTCGCCGCCGTGCAGGTCGGCCGGCTCAAGGACGAGGGCAAGGCCACGCCCGACATGATCAGCATGATCAAGAGGCAGAACTGCGACCGGGCGCTGGCCGGCGCGAGGTCGCTGCAGGAGGTCTTTGGGGGCAACGCCGTCAGCGACGAGTATGGCATCGGGAGGCACGTTGCCAATCTGTTTGTCACGCAGACTTATGAGGGGCAGAGTGACATTCACAGTAAGTCGGCCGCCCCTCTTTTAATCATTTTGAGTGTTATTGCGAGCGTGAGAGTTAGAGACAGTGTGTCTTGGTCTTCTGCAGTACTGACTTCTTTCCCTCCCTAATTGCAGGCCTGATACTTGGGAGGGCCATAACTGGCATCCAGGCTTTTGTATAAGCGCCCACGTTATGGTATGATGTGTGTGTGTATGTGTGTATAACTTGCCAGCATGTCAACAAGGAGGACGTCAGCATTTGTTCTATTTTTGCCCCCTCCTCCCCGCCCTCGGACGAGGGTAGGGGTCACTATTGGGTGGACCATGACATGATGTCTGTATATATATTTAAATATATATATATATATATATATATACATATATACTGGTAACAAACAACCAAGGTACGGTATGGAGGCATGGACTACGACGACATCTGGCAGCCATCACGTACTGGCTTACATATAGGTATATTGACTGTATCAGGTCATCTTGCCCTCGTGCCTCTCACCCCTCCCCTCTCTGTCGCTCGGGGGTGGTGTCTATTATAAAGGAAAAGGGGCTACTCGAGGGTATCCGTCTCCTCCCTCCCCACGGGTTGTGTGCACGGCACAGCTCAGCTCACCGAGTGTTTGACCGCCCAGCCAACAAGGCCGGTCTTGACTTTCTCCTGTGCAAGGGAGCACCTCCTGGTTCGCGACCGGGCAGGCCAGCGCGTACCCATACCTCCCTGAGCCCCTGATTTTAGCGCTCCGCCCTTTTGCTTTGCCTGAAGCGACGTCCGTCACCACTTAGATGATCCGTACATACCATAGTCTTGATTTCTTTACTGAGCCTGCTTAGGTACCTACTTAGGTACTGTGTAGATGTTGTCTGGCTGGCTAAAGTAAATGATTATGGCGACGAGTTACAGACCAGGTTACAAAAGGTACATGCATACATGGCTTGCAATGGGGGTGGAATGAATTCACATCTTCAAACTCGTTCTGAACAAGAGAGAGATTCAGAATTGACCTGCGGGCGCGTGTGGCGTTTGATACCCTACTAACATGGGATTGTATCTCCTCACTTACTTTATGTGGAAAAGTACTTAATCGGGTTTGCAGACATGTGGCGTGCCGGTGGAATCCTTAGTGCCCAGTCGGTGGTCAAACGTTGGAATTTCAGGTGGTGTTTGGGCATTCAGGCAGTCTCAAACAGCGGCCTAAACCGCCTACCTAGGTACATAGAGCCTGTCAGCTGTCAGCCTGTCAGCTGTTGTCAGGCACACACAGCTGGACAGTCCGTGCACACACATACATGCACACGCATACATGCACACACCCCCCCCCCTTCTTCGACCCGCTCTTACCGTCGCCCCCGCCGTCTCCGTTTTCCTTTGTCCGTCCCACGCCGCAGTGGCCGCCCACACACAGCACCAGTTGGTTGACCTGGTCAGGCTCTACCTGAATGTGGAAACGCAAGCCTACCCGCAAAGCCCACCCGCCAGCCCACTCTGGCGTCTCTTCTCTCTTCCCTGCCATGCCCTGCCCTGCCTGCCTGACTCTGACTGACTGACTGACTCTGACTGACCTCCGATTTTTCTCCCTCACGTCGACGACTTCTTTCCTCCATCCGAAACCAACCCAACCCAACCACCACCACCACCAAAAAAAAAAAAAGGACACACCTGCGATACCATACACCATAATACCGTACGGGGCCCGACCACTTCCCTGGTAAGTTGTGAACCTGCACTCGACCTCATCACTCCCGATCTTGAACACACCTCGAGCCTCGACCGTCTGATGTCCAGAGCCTTATTTACCTATGATACATCCTTACAAAACCACGACCTGTTCTAAATGAATGAAATCAACGAACGAATGAACGGATGAATGATTCACTGGCCTTCCGCATGTTTCCACCCACTGACTTGGATTAAAACACCATCTGCAGCGCGACCCAGAACCAACTCCTCTCTTCCACACAACCACAACCAAGCGCCAACCACGCAACACCTCGACATCACCACCTTTTCTCCCGCCCTTTCCCACGCATCCTTCTCGACACATACACAAAAATGGCTTTGAAGCGTATCAACAAGGAGCTCACTGACCTCGGCCGGTACGTCATCTCGCTTCTCCCCATGTCACTAACTGACTCCCCTTCTCTGGTCCCTTCACCACACACACACGCTGTGGTCGCACGCTGCAAGGTGGGGTGTTTGTTTGCTGTGCTGTGAGCGGGGCACTCTGCCTCGACCTCATCATCGTCGGCGTCAAACATCGTCAAACCCGATGCAGAATAAGCTTCACTGCCGTGCCACATGAAGGGCCTTGGCCAACCAAACAAAGAAAAAAAAAACATTATCATCGACCATCATCAGGACCATAGACGCTGACTCTTTTTTTCTCCCATAGTGACCCTCCCTCATCATGCTCCGCTGGTCCCGTTGGAGAGGATCTGGTACGCACTACCCCTCGTTCCGATAAGCGCCAACACCCCTTTGAGCCCTCGCTCTACACTCGTCACGCGAGTGACCGTGTTGCGGCAGCATCGATCGACTGGGAATCAACCTGACTGACATGATTTTCCCAATAGTTCCACTGGCAGGCGACGATCATGGGTCCTGTAAGTTGTGGCCTCTCTCGCTCCATCTCTGTGTCTCTCTTTCCATCCCCCCCTCCCTTCTCCCCTGCAGTTCGTCGGACGCCACTACGTTCGAGACACGGCATCCACAAAACTATCAGCCGATCTGGCCCCCGTGGCTTCGAGCCGACCTCCACTCATACTCGAACCTTGTTTCCAAGAACATGTCCTGACTGACGCATCTTGTACAGAGTGATTCCCCATACTCGGGCGGTGTCTTCTTCCTCGCAATCCATTTCCCCACAGACTACCCCTTCAAGCCTCCCAAGGTCAACTTCACCACCCGTATCTACCACCCCAACATCAACAGCAACGGCAGCATCTGCCTGGACATTCTGCGAGACCAGTGGTCACCTGCCCTGACCATCTCTAAAGGTACGTGCAATCAACATGTCTCATCCTTGCCTGCGTGTTTATCGGGGTTGTCTCTAACTATCTCACAGTCCTTCTGTCTATCTGCTCCATGCTGACCGACCCCAACCCGGACGACCCTCTCGTCCCCGAGATCGCACACATGTACAAGACGAACCGGGCCCAGTACGAGTCGACCGCACGGGAGTGGACCCGCAAATACGCCATCTAGTCCTCTCCTGTCCCGGGGGTCCGGCTTTGCATGGTAATTTGGGGGTTTGAGACGGATGGTGGGTGGTGGTGGTGATGTCGAAAGACGAGGGCAAAGACTGCATTACTCTCGGGCTTGTGGCGGTAGACCAATATCGCTATCACACGGTTTCCTGCGGATTGTTTCTGGTTGGCTGCTGGCGTTGCATTCCGAACGACTACATTCGACACAGGACTGGTTTATTCGATGCTTTGGGTCATGCTCTTCTCTCATGACCAACTCACGACGCTGGAGATGGAGGGCATGCATGCAGATAGTTAGACAGCATGGAAGACACGTGGAAATTATGACATGACGACCAGAGCTGCGGAACCTTGTTGCCTTGTGGTTGTGGGAGTGTGCCACGATGCAGCAGCCATTGCCGCTGAATGCCCTGAAACACCGGCTGTGTGGCGATGCGCTATTCTTGTCCACCCGGGCGGTTATCTTACGAGTCTGTAGACCTCATACCCAGCCAGATCATCGAATAGTAGTACTACTGGATCTTTCCCCATGGCGAAGCTCATCGATCCGAGACACCATGAATGCTTGGTCCGGAGCGGATAGATGCTCGAAGCTCATTGCTCCTCTTTTCTTTCTGTGCAAGGCTTTGGTAGGTGCTATGATGTTCTCCTCTGTGTGGGCACGACGATGCGTCAGTCACAGGGAATGCAGAATTCCAGAAATCGGCCATGTTGCTGCCAGAGCAGGCTATGTAGATTATGCAAATTCTAATTGTGTAAATCGATGCTGTTTTCTCCCCCTTCCCCCCCCCCCCTCTCCCCTCCTCCCCAAAAGACAGCCGGGCAGCACTGTCGTATGGCACGTTTCATTCACTCATTCTTGTTTCATCGCAAGGATTACTGCCCCGGAAACTGCCAGCCAGAGCGACTCTTTTTCAAACAAGAGAGAGGAATAGAGATAGAGAGAGCTTTGCATCCGGCGAGCCGACCAAAAAACAAGGACGTGACGTCAGGACACCACCGCCGCCAGCCTTTTCCCCCCTCCCCTCTCCCTCTCTTCCCTCTATGCATATCCAGCGCTGGAACTAGAAAGAAAAAAAAAGGAAGAAAACACCAAGATAAAAACCACTCTATGGTACGTCTAGAAGTTTTCCTTTCCGTAGACGAAATTAAATCTATGGACATCGCATGGTCGGTCAGTATATATTGATTGTGAAAGGGGGCTGGCTTTGCCAACCTGCTACCGGGTGAATGAAGGAATGAATGAATGAATGTATGAGACTTACCCAGGCTCGCTATACTTGTTACAGTAGATATGCAACGCGCTGCCCAGGCCCTTGGGCCCGCAGAAGAAGACGCCCGCCTCGGCCGGGGCGTGCAGCTTCCTGATGCCCCTGAAGATCATGTCCCAGTTGGGGCGGCCAAAGTTTGTCGGGGCCCTGAGGCCGGTGATGGTGTCCTTGTCGGCGTTGGCGTCGTTGATCATGATGTTGGTGGCGTCGTCGGCCTTGATCCTGGCCGTCAGGTAGGTGTGGATCTCGATGCGCTGGTCGACGTCCTGGGCCTCGATGGCGAGGAGCAGGGAGCGGAACCACTCGAAGGAGCCAAAGTCGCGGCAGACCCAGAAGAAGTAGACCTTTGCCAGGCGCGTCTTGGTCTGCGGGAAGTTGAGGCGGTACCAGATGGACTTGAGGATGGAGGCGAAGGGCGTGACGCCGATGCCGGCGCCCACGAGGATCGACACCTCGTACTTGAAGACGTCCTCGGACGCGGACCCGAACGGCCCGTCGACGTAGACGCGCGGGAGAACCCGCCGCAGCGCCGGGTCGACGTCGTCGCTGTTGTCGCTGTTGACGCCCACCACGTTGGACCCCTTGTCGTCCTTGCGGTCCCACTCGCAGCCGAGGGCCTTGGACAGCGCCCGCGTGTAGTCGCCGACCATGCGCACGTGGATCGAGATGTAGTCCTCCTCGGGGGCGCTCGTCAGCGTGAAGGGGTGGTACTCCCAGATGGACACCTCGGGGCAGTTGAAGAAGATGTACTGGCCGGCGCGCGTCTTGGTGTGCTCCTTCTTGATCTGGATCTCGCACACGTTGCTCGGGTGCTGCACCACCTTGGAGATGTAGGTGCTGTGGCGCCCGCGCACCTCGCGCGCCACCCGCTCGGCCAGGTAGATGAAGCCGCCGTACATCCAGTACTGCCAGAAGACGCCGACGGCCTGCGTGCCGACCGAGATGCAGAAGGGCGCCACGTCGGGCTGGATCATGCAGAAGGCCCCGTGGAAGGACCAGAAGAGGAAGAAGATGACAAACATGTGGTGCGTGTACCAGAACCGCTCGTAGTTGGCCCGCCGCGTCTTCTCCACGCTGGTGATGACCATGCCCGTCAGCGCCACCAGCATGATGTAGCCCGTCCACCCGGGCCCGGACACCAGGTTGGCCAGGAGGAAGCCGTAGATGCCCAGGTTGTTCTTGGCCGCGATCTGCGCAAAGTTGTTCCAGTGCGCGATGGTGTGCACCCAGCTGAAGAAGAAGATGGACCACGCCGTCGTGATGTGGAACGTGATGTTCTTGTCGAACTGGATGATGCCGTTGAGCGGCGTCTGGCGCGCCAGCGAGATGAAGGTCCGGCACACGGGCAGCAGCACCAGTGCCACGTCAAAGTGCAGCACCAGGGCCGCAGACCGGGCTATCATGTATGTCGGCCCAAACGTGTCCCGCGCGACCTGGAGGTTGTCCTTCACTGCATAGTTGACAAAGCCAAAGGTGAAGACCATGGCGTGTATCACCGCGAAGACGAAGACAAAACTGCCACACAAGCGCGTTAGCAAACCCAATTCTGTTTCCTGGACTTCGATCCCGCAGTAGATGCCCAGCTCCGGTTAGGCGAACTTACAATCTTCGGTAGCCCTCGTTTACCATCCACCGGTCAAACTTTTCTCTCGATGTCAACTCCTTTTGTTCCTCCTGTGTCATCTCTCCCGACAATAACATCCTCGTCAGTGGGGTCCATCTTGATCGCTCTGATGGCTTCTCATAGTCCCCCCCAAAGCTCGAATCCGGATAGTAGTAGCTACTCATGGCGGGCTACCCTGATGGCCCTTGTCGTCTTTGGTGTTGTGATGTTGCGATAATTCCAGACAGGAAGACAGACAGACTATGCCGCGGGCTCTTATGTAGCCTACCTGCAACAGGCGTCCACAATGTTACCGTAACGAACCAGTCTGATGGCCTCGTCTTTCCCTTGTCGAAGGCAGTCGTCACTTCTGCCTCTCTCTATCTCCCTAAGTTCATTAATCGCGTGTAGATGTCGAAAGCCCAGCGACTTGATTAGGATTCAGAGCCCGCTGAAGATGGAAAATATAAACCTGAAAACGACAGTGACGAAACGAACAGGCGTGCTAGAGCGTCAATGTTCAACGTGGCCAGCAACCAGTACGGCATAGGTAGCGTGACTTGGAAATGAACGAAAATAATTAGGCGTACTAGGTGGGAAGTTGGCACGGAAAGGAACGGGGGAGAAGGTGGTCGGGTTATGAGGCCTGGGCACGCCAAGGTGTTGGAGGAGAACCTGAGGAGTGGACATGACAGTAGATCGTGCAAATGCCTGTCCAGACTCCACAGCTTTCATACGTAGGTGTAGCAGATGAGTAGCAAGCATCACCAACATGGCAGATACACCAGTACAGTCAGTCAGTGGCGGGCCGTGGACAGGAACCGGGAATCCACCGAGAGAGAGACGGGATGACACGCGGAAGACTGGAGAGGGGCGCGGGATGGGCAGCGGGTTTGGTGTAAGACAGACGAATCAGAAACTGGGTGGATGCGATCCTGTGATGGGCGAAGCCGGATATTGGCCAGAACTCGAGGCCATGGGGTGGGGGGTTGAGAGTCCCCGGCGACTTGAGGAGGCCAGGGTAGGTGAGAGATACGGTCTATGGCCTGACATGTGGGCAAAGAGGTGCAGTAGCCAGGAACCGGGTGTTTGGGAGTAGCCCTTGGAGTCCAAGGGGGTGTCTGTGGATGAAGATGAGGCTCCAGGGGAGGGAGGTGACCTGAGTGGTTGCTGTGGAGGCGTGTTGTCAAAACAAGGAATTCGAACAGTTCCACACACATATTTATTTAAACTTAAGGTTAGCCGCAACTTAGATGCCAAGACATAGTGTAGATAGATGCAGGGGAACCAGATCCTATATCCCGTGGGGTCGAGATGGAGCCTCAGTGTCCCTCCAACATCTGGGAATGTCCAAATTTCCGGCTCTGGAGTGAAGCTTCTCAGCAGCATATAGATTACTGTAGAAGAGGAAGAGAGTATGTGCGTGTTTCTCTCAGAGTCTGCAAATCCTGGAACACATAGACTTTCGCTCATCGATCAGACTGAACATGGACTATGATGCACACAGGCTCATCGGTCGCAAGTCTGTCTCGGATTCCCGCCAAGTCTGGTAGACACATGACCGGCGGATATCTCCCCTGTTCAGCCAGTCACTCACTTGCCACTTTGTGGGTAAGTACAGGATGGATCATGGATGGGGAGACGATGAGACGTGGCGCCGTGTAGGTCCCCAAGCATGTTAAGTACCCTGAGCAAGTATGTTTGGGAAGAGGTTCCAAGGGGTGGATGGCGGAAGATGTGGGAAAGGTTGCATTGACTTATGAAGTTGGGTGTGTCAATTTTACTTAGTCAGCGGCCTGTGGCCCCTGTGATTGGCTTTCCTGGCCTGTCTGCGACGTGAACCAAATTTGGAATCAAAACAGGTCTTTGGAACCGACAAAACTGTTTCATCACAAGGATCCCTTCTCCTGGGGCTCTCTCCACATCATACATACTGTGATCTAGTACCATGGTACCGCTGGGCATAGTTGACTTCGCTTACTCAATGGCACCCCTTTACCCCCCCCCCTTCTCTTCTGACATGTCAAGATTGCCGCCGAGTTAATCTCTGCCAGCGAGTACTTACTTAGTACATTATGGAAGCTGCTTGTTCGACTGCCGGAAGGCCAATTCTTGAACCTGTCCAAGGCCACAAGAAGAACCTCCAGCAGGTCGTCCAATTGACGAGCGGCAGTCTAGAACCTCTTCTTTGGCATATGGCCGCTTGTTTTGTTTTGATTCAATATCTATGTTTGGCCCAGAATATCTGCCGCCATGGGGCTGTCATCTCACCTTATAGTCAGCCAAAGGCGGAGCTATCTATGGATGTCTTGCGTGACCATCCCCCAATCCGAGGCCTCTACAGCCGCCCCGTTTCTTAGTCACTTGCAGTACATGGAGGCTGACCGTATGGTCAATGGCTTGGGCTGGTTGCACAGAACTCACCACCGCGGGGCGGCTGATCTCCGGGCCGGGCGAACCAACCTGAGCTGGCGGATGGATCGAGGGACAGCAAGTGCAGTGCCTCGAGAACAAGGGTTGCTATATCAGTAGCGAATGCGTCCAGGGCCCTGGGGACCCTCAATCGGACCACTCCTCTCTCTGACGCAGGTCTACCGTTATGGAAGAACGCGGTGCCGCGTTTCGCTCTTGAGGATTATAGCAAGCATCTGGACTTTAAGCCTGCCAGACACGTTCCGGACCGCTCCCGAAGTGATCAGGCTCGTAGGGGTCCACTGTCTCCTGATCAACTCGAACGTGTATCGCTTAGCAAGCCGAATCGAACTGGGAGAACGAAACCGGAGAGATGATTGATGTACACTCGGAGGCAGAGTCCACCCTCGAAAACCAGGCCAAGGGGCCAAGACCCCGGAGAGCTGGTGCGATACAGCCTGGTCACACTCCGACGCGGAGTTGATGGCAGTCGTGCTTATGTCCTTGTTGGTGGTGATGGTAGAACTTCGATCTGGAAGTGTGTCAGTTGTGCATCTCTACTTGAAGCAATGCTCGCTCTGGCTTCCTGCCCAGGCGGGCAGATCAAGCGATCGCTAAGTCGGGATTTCTCTTGCTCTGTTCTGCCAAGGGTAGCTTGTGAGTCACCCATATGGATTCCGCAGGACAAGTCGTGCTGGTGACCTGCGTATCCTGGCCGGCGTATATGCTCCACGACGACTGATTGGCCGAGGGATCGTACGAAGGCAACAGATGGAGTAGTGCAGAGCTGATCCGTGGTCAATGGTATGAGGCTGAACCCTTGGGAAGACAGATATGACAATCCCTGTTAGTGTGGCCTCGACACGGCAAAGCACCCCGACGACTGATTTGCCAGTAGGAGTGCCAGCCCTCCTGCCTAGGTAGCCTGTCTCTTCCTATACTTGGATCTGTGATCGATCTGTCACTTCTACCCACTCTCCCTGCTTCACACCACACTTCCCCCAATCTTCTCACCATCATGCTCCGCTTCCAAACCATTAGCCTGCCACTCCTCGGCGTCCGTCGAAGAGTAAGGGCTCGCCAGGTGCTCGGATACCCAATACAGCCCGTTGCCTCCACTTCGGTCCCCGTCCGCGTCTTCATGGTCCGAGATTTCTCGCTCACCCCCGCTACTCATTGCTGGTAGAACAGGGGAACCCAAAGTATCGAGCAGTCGCAGTGTGGCTCCATAGCCGGCATGGTAGCGCCGGCAGAAACAGCCTCGCCTGGCGAGGTCCCGTCGCCAGCAATTACGGGACTGGCATGACTGGTGGTAGAAATCTTGGGTGCCGGGGACGCAGTGGTCAGGCACCCAGTCGCCCGTCTTGAGGCACGTTGCGGACCGGAGGCCGGGCTCGTAACATGTATTGCAGACAGACTCTCGGTATTCTCAGATATAAGCCGTTCCTTGGGTCCCATTCGACCTCCTCCAATGATGAGGTCTGTGTATCCTACCATCTCCAGCCGTGGGTCCGCCGGAGGGTCCGCACCGCGGAAAGGTGCGACGGGGCCTTATAGCCTACCGCATAGTCTCGTGAATAACAGAACCTGAGCCCCCACTGTTTTCATACTCAGTTGTCAATCTCAATCTTAATTCAATATATATTATAGGTCAGTGTAGGTCCACACACACCTTGATAACCTGGACGTACCTTATCGGAGCGACGATAAGTCTATTTCTAGGTATAAATGCTACTGTGAGTATGTAACGGCATTAAGAAAAGCGGGGGCTCAGGTTCTGTTATTCACGAGACTATGCGGTACAGCTCAGACTACAACTTTCTTGGCAATCCCCTGAATCTAAGCATCAGGCATGTATGTCAGCCTCAAGTCGCAGCAGCGCAATGTGGGAAATGCTCGAAAGATGTAGCAATAGCCTTTGCAGTTTCCAGATCTGCCGGGTCGCAGCTGAGAGAGCGAGAGGTCAAGACATCGAGGCTGGAGCAGTGGGCCCGTTACCCTCGCCGTGTCGAGCCATTCAGTGAGTCTATTTGATGGCGAGGACACCAGCAGTGGACAACTGCCTGTGCTGAGGACCAGTCTGCTGCTCAGGCTGTCAAGCGGGTGAGTGGCATGGTCGCGCCATCTGCTTCTGTGACAGGCCCGGAAGATGCTCAAGCCTATGACCAGGGACCTTAGACGATCATGAGAGGACCTGACGGGACATCGGAGAGGTTCAAGGGATGTCTGACCCCAAGCCTGTTCAATGTTGGGCCTGAGGCCCACGACGAGATGGCTTGTCGAGAAGAACAACAAGGATGCCTCAGCACTGATACATACTTGAGTAGTTTGGCATGTGAGGAAAAGGTCAAGTCAGATCTATCGCCGTCCAGTGCAAACGATTGGGTCTCGGCATCTTGGCCTTGGGTCTATTGCCTGGCACTTGTTTCTCTCTAGATTGACAGCCATCTTCATCCTATTGAGGAGACAAGCCAGAATGACCAGGTGCTACTACCTGATGTCCGCAGCAAAATGTCACGCGAGATGATATGAAAAGTCTCGGTGGAGACACTTGCTCGAAGCAAGGCTCTCTGGGCAGTGGGGCTGTAAGATGACCACGAGGATACACAATGTCCTTTTCGCCAGCTCCTCACGCAGAGCTCTTCTAGTGCTGACAATATCATAGGAGGGCGTCTCAATGCTTGCTGCAGAGTCCAGGCTGTTGATCAATAGTACGAGGCAGGGGAGAGCCACCGTACACTACTACACAGCAAGGACCGCGGTGCCGGTGGTGGTGATGTGAGACTGCCCGAGGTCGGTAAAGCACCCCGAATCATCAACCACCTCCGGAGCGGCACAGCGGGGGGAAAGCTCTTTACATAGGAGTCATTTAAGTAGGGAATCCTATTGTTCACGGGCGGAGTGGAGCCCCGATCGATCGGCAGTTCAAGTCCAAGTCAAGCCATGTACTACAATCTTATCCGTTATCATGGCGACTAATCACGACAGGGGCGGAGATATGGAGTGTTAGGTCACTTCATTGACACAATCAGGCCAAGAATTGACAGATCATGTTATTATAATGAGGGTATCCCACGTGTTTTAGACAAATTCCCACAGGGAGTGCTGCTGTAGTATTGATCTGAATCTTGGATCTTGCATTAGAATCTCGCTCACCCAAAACTCAGACAATCCGGCTCGTCACACTTCTTTGCACGCCTGACTGTCCGGGTAAGTGAGCCTGGCTCGCAGTCGAAAGGTTGCCACTCCGAACGAAGAAGTCATAAATTCGGAAGACTCAGTTGCGAGACCGAATCTCGACGCTTCCAGGCAACCACCCACGCACGATATCATCAGATAGATCCGAGTCGGCCAAAACATGCACTCCGCCGACTATCCGGCCAAGGAGCCGTTGCCCGGATCCGGCCCCGATGCCGTGTCTGAGAAGGCCGGCACCGACAACATGGTGGCCTCCGTGGAGCTCACGCTCGAGGACCTCGGCGTCGACGAGAAGAAGCTCGTCCGCAAGCTCGACATGCACCTGATCTGGCTCGTCATGGCCCTGTACCTCTTCTCCTTTCTCGACCGGGTGAACATCGGCAACGCCAGGCTGTACTCTCTGGAGTCCGACCTGGGCCTCGTCGGTAACCAGTATCAGACCGCAGTCTCGATCCTCTTCGTGACGTACATCATGTTCGAGGTGCCCAGCAACCTGGTGCTGAAGAAGTTCACACCCAGGTACTGGATCGCATTCATCACGACAGCCTGGGGGATAATCGCCACGCTGACGGGGCTGGTGGATTCATATGGGAGCCTGGTGGCGTGCAGACTCCTGTTGGGAGCCGTGGAGGCGGGACTGTTCCCCGGCCTGAACGTATACCTTACCTTCTTCTACACGAAGCACGAGCTCGCCATGCGGGTGGGCTACCTGTTCGTGGCGGCTGCCATCTCGGGTGCCCTGGGCGGGTTGCTCGCTTACGGCATCGGACACATGGAGGGCGTTGCCGGCTTGCGCGGCTGGCGATGGATCATGATCATCGAGGGGCTGCCGACGTTATGTCTGGGCGTCGCGACGTTCTTCCTCCTGCCGAATGATGCAGAAACGGCTTATTTTCTCAACGAGAATGAGAAGAAGGCAATGAAGATCAGGCATGCGAGGGAGTACGGCATGACCAAAAGCGCTCAGGTGTTCTCGAAGACGGATATGATGAAGGCTTTCAAGGACTGGAAAGTCTGGATGTTCTGCGCCTCGCAGTTTGGCTCTGACACGATGTTG
This sequence comes from Cytospora chrysosperma, assembly GCA_016808195.1. Classification (NCBI taxonomy): domain Eukaryota; kingdom Fungi; phylum Ascomycota; class Sordariomycetes; order Diaporthales; family Cytosporaceae; genus Cytospora; species Cytospora chrysosperma. The sequence goes on along the minus strand of MU179926.1, from coordinate 6,259,506 downwards.
TATGGTAAGTTGACACTACTCTTTTGATGGACAGTACCCGTACAATGGGAAGGGGGGATCTCTTGCTGACCAGCTGGTGATAGGTTACTCAACTTTCCTGCCGACCATCATCAAGGGTCTCGGTGAATGGAGTTCGGCTGAGGTTCAGCTGTTGACTATCCCTGTCTACTTCCTCGGAGCAGTTACTTATATGACTGTCGCGTTTCTTTCGGATCGATACCAAAGAAGAGGCATCTTCTGTGTCGCCTGTGGTGTCATCAGTATTGTTGGCTATGGCGTCCTGATGTCAGACTCTTCGGATGGAGTCCACTACTTCGGGTAAGTAAAGCCAGCTTGAGTGAGTCGGTGTTGTTGGAACACATGTGCTAACATGTCGCAATAGGTGCTTCCTCGTAGCCATGGGACTGTATGTCCTCGTGGGAATCCCACTGGCCTGGGTAAGGACTTCCTCAACCAACACAATGGCGGCATGGCACTGTGACTGACATTTTGACAGCTTCCGAACAACACTCCACGCTATGGAAAGCGAACCACGGCGAACGGGCTGCAGTTGACCATAGGCAACGCCAGCGGCATCATGTCCCCTTTCATCTACCCATCAGCAGAAGGGCCACGATACATCAAAGGCCATGCCATCACACTATCGCTCGTTGGCATGTCGACTATGATATATATGTTTATGTCCCTCTACTTCAAGGGCAAGAACAAGAAGCGGGATGCTGGCGAGGTCCATCCAGACCACCAGCACCTGTCGGAGGACGAGCTGGCTGAGCTCGGAGACGAGAGTCCTCACTTCCGGTACGTCCGGTAGAGGAGTAGCTTGGTATCTAAGAATTGGATACGGTCTCAGGTGTCACTACCTTGAGAGTAAAGACCTGCGCGGTATCAGCATTAGAGCACTTGTAGTAGCGACCGTGGAATATAATGATAATACTTTACACTATGGGTGCCTTCCTCATTTCAGGAGGGGTACACTGGTCCAATGTCTGCAGTATGGGATACTTGGATTATTGACTCTGAAGAAGCTTTACAAGACATAAGAGAGAAAGGTATAATACAAAGGAGTGTACTAAGTACCAGAGAGGAACCCATGGATGTTCACATTGGTACTTGGGTACAGGGCGGAGAGCCAATTGGCAGGAATTCCTTAGGATCATGACACGCCTGGGGACCCCTGTGACTTTAGGTGCAGCAGCAGGGCTACCCCACTAAAAATTACCCTCTAAACTCGGCGCGTGTCGACGCGATGGATCTTTCCTCAGCGGCGCGTATGTCGGTTTATCGGGAAGCTTCGTGACATCACCAAACCCTCTAGGCAACAGCTGCCCTTTTTTTTACCTGTACTCTTTTTGTCTCCTAGCACAGACCAGAAGACCGCCAATCTATTTCATTTCGTCCATCCAAGAAAGCAGTCGTCGATCAATCACTCATCAAGATGGGTATCAAGCAGCTCTTCTCCATCATCAAGGAGGAGGCGCCCGACGCCATCAAGGAGGGCGAGATCAAGAACCAATTCGGTCGCAAAGTTGCAATTGTGAGTTTGAGCCTTCTTTGATTCTTTTGCCAGATGTGCCAAATGTGCTAACATATTTGCTCTGCAGGATGCGTAGGCTTGTCGATCCAACTCTGATACTATCGACTACTGACAGGGTTACAGTTCGATGAGCATCTACTCCTTCCTCATCGCAGTCCGATCCGATGGCCAACAGCTCATGAACGAGTCCGGTGAGACCACATCCCACCTGATGGGCATGTTTTATCGAACCCTGCGCATATGCGACAACGGCATCAAGCCCCTCTACATCTTCGACGGCGCCCCACCCAAGCTCAAGTCGGGCGAGCTCGCGCGACGGTACCAGCGAAAGCAGGAGGCCAACGAGGGCTTGGAGGAGGCAAAAGAGACGGGCACAGCAGAGGACGTGGAGAAGTTCTCACGACGGACCGTTCGAGTTACAAAGGAGCACAATGCTGAGTGCCAGCGCCTGCTGAAGCTCATGGGCATCCCGTACCTAGTCGCCCCAACCGAGGCCGAGGCGCAATGTGCCGTACTGGCGCGTGCAGGCAAGGTCTACGCGGCGGCGAGTGAGGATATGGACACCCTCTGCTTCAACACGCCAATCCTGCTGCGGCACCTTACCTTCAGTGAGCAGCGCAAGGAGCCTATCCAGGAGATCCACTTGGACAAAGTCCTGGAGGGATTGAACATGGATCGCAAGCAGGTATGTGGCATCTGTAGCTCCTCCCCCCATGGAATGGAACCAATCTGACGGTGTTCTCTAATTTCAAGTTCGTCGACCTCTGCATCCTTCTCGGCTGCGACTACCTCGATCCCATCCCCAAGATCGGCCCCCACACCGCCTTGAAGCTCATCCGCGAGCACGGCAGCCTCGAGAAGATTGTCGAGTTCATTCAAAACGACAAAAAGAGCAAATACTCGATTCCTGAAGACTGGCCGTTCCTTGACGCGCGCGACCTCTTTTTCGAGCCCGACGTTCTATCCGCCGACGACGCGCTCTGCGACTTCAAGTGGGACAAGCCAGACATCGATGGGCTTGTGCAGTTCCTGGTGAATGAGAAGGGGTTCTCGGAGGACCGTGTTCGGTCGGGCGCGTTGAGACTGGAGAAGAACCTCAAGAGCTCGCAGCAGAGCCGTCTGGAGGGTTTCTTCAAGCCTGTGCCCAAGACGGCTGAGGAGCAGAAGGCGCACAAGCGGAAGCTCGAGGAGAAGAACGAGGAAAAGAAGAAGAGAGTTAAGGAGGAGAAGAAGGAGAAGGCCAAGGCCAAGGCAAAGCCCCGTGGCACTGCTTAGGTCAACCACCTTTTTTCTTCTCTGCTCTTGATGGTAACCGGGCCGACGAGTGTCGTATCATTGACACCTGGCTCTTGGTATGTTTTCTTTTGCTTACACCGAGGGATCTTCCTGAAGGGGCATTGGCGTTTTTGTGGAGTTCATATCACGGAAAAGAGTTACAGGGGGAATGGCAGACTTGCCCACTTTATTTGGTTTATTTACAGCACCGAGACGGCATCACCATGCTTGCCGCTGGCGATCTCAAGGTAGCTTCCAGATCCATTTAGCTAGCTGCAAATTGGGATCAAAACATTGGCCAACCCATTCATGCAAGGCACAGCTTGCCTCCATCATCTGCTTGTACGGATCCGTATGTACTGCGTACCATCTGGCTGCTGGGCATCCAATGGCCACGATCTGCCCTGTCCGGGCTGCCAGGGTGCCTACTAAGTACCTACTAAGTAAGCATGTATCGGCGATGGCGGGTGATCATCAACTTATTGAGTAGCAAAGTGGAAGCAGCTGCTGAACCTCGGCTCGTCCCCGTTTCGGTTGCTGCCAAACATCATGGCCGTGATTGGCTGAGCTTGCCGATGACATCAGCAATGCCTCCCCTCCTTCTCCTCCTCGGAACCGTCACATGTCAGCCGCGGACACATGACTGCTTGAGAGAGTTCCAAGGTTGCGACAGTGCGACACAACAACCTGGTACCTCACTCTACATACTACCTAGGCTGTCAACCTAGCTGAACGGCGTTATGCTTTATCCAAGCCCAGGTGGTTTTCCCCAGAATCCCCGGACTTGTTAACCTGTGTGCCCCACGGAAACGGTGGAACATCTGCCGACAAGGTCAACCTAGGTATCCAGTTCAGTCTGGATTTGGTGAAGTGGGCCGGTACGACAAAACATCTGACCCCAGGAGTTGATTCCTTGTATCTCCGCCCTCGTGGCCCGTCTCTCTTGTCTCTCTGGTCTCTCTCGGGCATGTGATTGCTTGTCCTCTCTGAAGTACTCGGTAATATCTGACCCTGACAGTGTGTCCTTTAAAGGAAACTTCGCTGCTCTCCTGAACTATTATTCCACACTGCCTTCAACCCCTTGGAAATTGCTCACACACGCCACGCCCATCTATATCGTCTCTCTCTCTTTTGTGAACCTGAAAAGGCACCCTAGACACGATCTTGACAATGTCCAAAACATTCAGTGCCAGCGACGTTGCGTCGCATAAGACACCCGATTCCCTCTGGATCATTGTGGACCAAGATGTCTACGATGTCACCAAGTTCCAAGAAGACCATCCAGGTAAGACTTTCCAAAAAGCACCAGTCCAGACTCCGCACATGTGAACCATCCTGCACCTTCTTCGCCCCGACATTGCTTGTAGACCCATCTAAACCTTTGAACAGGCGGCAAGAAGATCCTTCAAAGAGTCGCCGGCAAGGATGCCTCCAAGCAGTTCTGGAAATACCACAACGAGGGCATCCTGAAGAAGTACAAGGGACAGCTTCAGATCGGCAGCCTCGACAGCAAACCCAAGGAGGCCGAACCCAAACTTGAAGCCAAGCCAGCGGCCGAGCCACTGCCCGTTGCCGCGCCCAAGTCAGTTCCTGCAAAGAAGCCTGCTACCCCCAAGAGCGAGGGCGACGAAGAAGCCCTGGAGCCATTTGGCGACCAAATCCCATTCTCAGACCCAAGCTGGTACCAAGGCGTGAGTTGCTTCCACCACTTCTTACCTACCCCCCCGGAAGCCTTCGTCTAGGAAATAAATAGCGCTGACAATGGTGACATACAGTTCCACTCGCCATACTTCAACGAATCCCATGCTGCCCTGCGTGCCGAGGTTCGCCAATGGGTCGAGAGCGAGATCGAACCGTACGTCACCGAATGGGACGAGAAGAAGGAGGTCCCGCCTGCGATCTACAAGGAGATGGGCCGCCGGGGGTACCTAGCCGGCCTGCTCGGGACAGCATACCCAAAGGAATACGCAAGCAGCTCCATCAAGTCCGTGCCGCCCGAGCAGTGGGATCTCTTCCACGAGATGCTCATTACTGATGAGCTCTCACGCGTCGGCTCTGGCGGTTTCGTCTGGAACGTCATTGGCGGGTTTGGCATTGGATGCCCGCCGCTGGTCAAGTTCGGCAAGAAGGCCCTCAAGGATCGAATCCTGCCTGGTATTCTCAGTGGCGACAAGCGTATCTGCTTGGCCATCACCGAGCCGGATGCAGGCAGTGATGTCGCCAATTTGACCTGTGAGGCTAAGCTGAGCGAGGACGGCAAACATTACATTGTCAATGGCGAGAAGAAGTGGATCACCAATGGTATCTGGTCTGACTACTTTACTACTGCCGTGCGGACGGGCGGGCCTGGCATGAACGGGGTCAGTCTGTTGCTTATCGAGAGGGAACAGGGTGGTGTCTCGACGAGGAGGATGGATTGTCAGGGAGTTTGGTCCTCGGGAACGACATACATCACATTTGAGGATGTCAAGGTACCGGTGGAGAATCTGCTGGGCAAGGAGAACCAGGGTTTCAGAGGTATGCCCTCTTTTGATAGCCACCAAACACCCATTTGCTGCTTACCATGCTAACAACACCTCACAGTCATCATGACCAACTTCAACCACGAACGCGTGGGCATCATCATCCAATGCCTTCGATTCTCTCGCGTCTGCTTCGAAGAATCCGTCAAGTATGCCAACAAGCGCAAGACGTTTGGCAAAAAGCTCATAGAACACCCCGTTATTCGCCTCAAGCTCGCCCACATGGCGAGGCAGATCGAGGCGAGCTACAACTGGCTCGAGAACCTGATCTTCCAGTGCGAGAAGATGGGCGAGACCGAGGCTATGCTCCGTCTCGGCGGGCCCATCGCCGGCCTCAAGGCCCAGTCTACTGTCACCTTTGAGTTCTGCGCGCGGGAGGCGAGTCAGATCTTTGGTGGGCTGTCCTACTCGAGGGGTGGGCAGGGGGCCAAGGTGGAACGTTTGTACCGGGATGTTAGGGCGTACGCTATCCCCGGTGGGAGTGAGGAGATCATGCTTGATTTGAGCATGAGGCAGAGCATGAGGGTGGCGAAGATGATGGGTGGGATGAAGTTGTAGATGGCCTTGGGTGGATGGTAGGCATCAGCATCTGGGTGGATTGTGATATATATATGTATAGCATGTCTTGTTTACGTACTGGATAAAGACTTTTGAGAAGTAAGCCGTTGCTCAGGTTGACAAAAGAGCTATCGCTTCGAGGCAATAACAGTCTTCGAAAAAATACGCCCCAGGTTATGTGCGCCAAATATCCCCCCCTATCATCCACGCAGCTCGACACCCTATCTGCCTCGTGGGCGACTTCAACCACATTTTCTCCAGGATGCTGCCCTCGATGCCCCAATGATCAGGATCAGCGTATCGATGCATCCTCGACTACGATTTTGGCGACACCACATACGCACACCGCACCAGTATCATCCAATATCTAGTGCCCAGGATAAGTTGACCTACAAATGCCCTGGTCGTCGTACCAAGTCGGGGTTTTGGGTTTCTCACTCCACCCACGAGGACGACGATGACCCTACTGGCGACTATCTTAGCCACCCAGCTTCTCAGCGGTTGCCTGACCATGAATCAGATGCTGAGCATCGTCATCGAGCGTCCTGACGGTCCAAGGGTTTCTATGTTGCTCCCGTGATGAATGCGGCTGTTGCGTTCTTGGATTCCTATAGTCGAGATCACCAGTCTGGCAGCAGGATATCGAATGCACGGTGGGTATATGGACAGGGCAAAATCGCTTTCACTTTTGGAGTTGGAGGAGAGGGGGGGGGGGGGAGACTTACGGCAGCACACAATAGCACAATAGCAATGGTGTGGGCATTCATGCTGACAGGTGCGGCCTCGAGTGGTAGTCCCTGTGTTGCATTGCCACACTGGTGTTCGGGAACTCCTTCCATTCTATATATGGTATTACTGACACGAGTGTTGGTGTTCACACCCTTATTTAGAACGCACACCACCAACAACAGGCATTGCAAGAAAGATTCCCGCAGCATCCTGCTAGTCTGGAATGTTCCTCCATGTGCACCCGGCCAGATCCAATGGCCAGCCAACATCTCATTATTGTGCATTCCTTCAGCTGCTTTGAAGGTTCCAAGGTTGCAGGCCACTTACGCAGGCCACCTTGGCTGGATAAACCTTAGAATACTATCAGCCCCGTGACCTTAAGCGGTATCTCATAAGCTGCCCTCGACGCCCTTTTATTTGGAATGACAGCTTGCGCCTCAAGACTTCCCCTCCTTGTTCCTCTGTGAATCCCGGCACCATAAAAGCTCAACCTTTTGGCAGCATTGCAGAGTCAAGTTTTTTTCTCCATGGCTTCTTAGTGTGTTCCCATATCAGCAAAGTCTCAGAGGTCGTCGTCCAGCACTACATCAAGCACCCGCCACACAGCACTCGAACCATGGAGAAGTCACCGATGCCCACAGTGCCACAGGCAGGCTACATCCCTCAGCGCCCATGCTCGGCCACAGCGGACATTGACACGCCGCTGCCCAGCCCTCCCGAAAGCCAACAGCAGTACACCAGACAGAACCCTTGTGCGCTGCCACAGGAGTCGCCTGACGAGGACGCACTAGATACCCGGGGCGGCCGGGGAGGCTGCTGCAGCGGCTTGTTGCAGGTTCTTTGTGCCGCTTGTTGCTGCTACACGTTTGCTGAGATATGTTGCTGAGGCCTCATGTGTCTGTCTGTTTTGACGGCGTATCGCGGAGGAACGGTGTTGTTGCTTGAGTATTTCTGGGACGGACTTACATGGGCTGGAGAAGGTCAGCGTGGAGGGCATATTTCCATTGTGTTGGGCGTCATTGGGAGCAGCTCTTGAGCTTTGGCACGGATAACAAAATGACCTGTCACCTTTTTTGGGGACGAGGAACGTATTGGATTGATGGATCTTGAGGCTCCAGGATGGGCTTATAAGAATGCATTTGACGACCACAACCCCTCCACATGGGAAACCCGAGCAATATCACACCTGGTATTCCAGCGTCACTACCCTAGGGTATCTACGCCTCTGTCAAGATTGGACCACCCCCTCCTTCTGCAAGTTCCCAAAATAGCCGATATATACCATATGCACCTCATATTTCACAAAAAGCTTAAAAGAGGCATACTGTATATGCTTAATTCTCCTCGAGTCGAGGGGCTTGAGATAAGAGGGTCGAAAAGTTGCCGGAGTGGGGTTGTCCTTTGATCGACGTGACATCAACTTGTGGCTCCTGTGCTGCACAAGCCAAGGTCTCGCCAAGTACGGATCCGAAAAGCATTGTACGGATTGCTACAATGTACCGGCAAGTCCTCCACTAATACACTATCAGGGGCCTTGGTTATCTGATGTGATTAAAATCAAACTCACCCTCTGATATTGCCTGAGGTTGATTTGTACCCCCGCCCTCCTCGCCGTCCTCTGCGTTGAGACCATTGAACCGACACGAAGAACAGCAAACTACCTTGGAAGAACCACCCAAACCGGCATCAGACAAGATGGCTGCAGCAGTTCCTACAAAGCGCAAAGCCTTCATCAACGCCGACCTTGGTGAGGGATACGGAAACTTCAAATGTGGCCCTGATGACGAGCTTATCCCCATGATCGACCATGCAAACGTCGCATGTGGCTTTCACGCAGGGTCAGTCAGTCTCTGTCAAAGATCTGTCCTACATCGACCAGACTGACATATACCACACAGCGATCCTCTCAAGATGCAAGAGTCCATCCGTGTCTGCAAGAAATACAACATCAAGATCGGGGCTCATCCTGGTCTCCCTGACATTCTTGGGTTCGGACGCCGGGAGATGAAGCTGGACCCCGAGGAGCACACCGCGAACGTCATCTACCAGGTCGGCGCGCTGAAGGGCTTCCTCGACGCCGAGGGCGTCGAGCTGAACCACGTGAAGCCCCACGGCATCCTCTACGGCATGATGTGCCGTGACATCGAGGTGTGCCGGGCCGTCATGGCGGGCATTGCCAGCTTCAAGCGCTCCGGGGGGAAGCCGATGATGGTGTTTGGCCTCGCGGGGACGTTCCAGGAACAGGTGGCCAGGGAATTCGGGCTGGACTTCACCGCCGAGTTCTACGGCGACGTCAAGTATCGCGCGGACGCGTCGCTGGTCATCGACCGGAAGAAGAAGCCCTGGGACGTCGAGGACGTGAGGAGGCACGTGAGGCAGCAGATTGAGGACTCTGCCGTCACGGCCGTGACGGGAGAGGTGGTCGCGCTGCCGACGGGGAACTATCCTATCTCTGTGTGCTGCCATTCCGACTCGCCTGGCTGTGTGGAGATTGTCACCGCTGTGAGGCAGGTTGTGGATGAGTATAACAAGGCAAATGGGTTTCCGTGAAGTATCCTTATTGACATCCCCAAATCTGAGAAATCGCTGCTGTTGAAGGTAATTCTCCAGGGAGCATAGTATTAGGAAGCAAGTTGCAATTCATTAATCTATGTATATCGTGTTCCGTCATTTTCAAGTCCGATTTGTGGAGAAACAACATCGCAAGTCGAGGTGATCCCCATTTGCAGGTCCTGGCCGAATGATTTCCACACACGCCAAGGCCTTGTACGCCAGGCATAATCAAGGATTTCATAATGAGACCTGGATCTGGACATTTCTCAATCTTATGTCGTGCGTGGAATAAATGCACCCTTTTTGGGCGGGGAGAGGAGCGTTGCCGTGTTAGTCAATGTGACTCGCTAATAGCGAGTCGCCTACCAGAGGCAACTCAAGCCTATTGAACATATAGCCCATGATCGTATGCATTCTTTTATCTCCCTGGCTATCACAACAGCCAGCTGCTGTCCGATCATTCAAGAAGTACTAACTGCTGGAGATTAAAAATACATATGCATAATGCCTATCATGGCCTTCGGTCGGCAACGACTGCCAACTTCGGGCTGGCGTCATATCATATTATTTCTTCCCCGCTTCGACCTCTCGCTAGTAAGTACTTTGATGTACGTTTATAAAGCACACAAGAAACCTTATCAGGGATGATCATCTGGTGATATCTACGGGCGCGGGGTCATATTACTGCGGTGCTGCAATGCTGCCGTGCTGCCACATGGGATGTTGAGATAACTAGCCGGCTGCCCAGGTGCCCAGCCTGCATATCGGCATCAGCCACAGCTGTCTGATATATCTGGAGGACTCCTTTCCGATCTCAGCACTTTCTTCACGGATGCCTCAAGTGGAAACTGGGAGTCAAGCACTGATGGAGAAACTCGACACTCTTCTCATCGCGAACCGGGGAGAGATAGCAGTGCGGCTGATCAAAACTGCAAGGTGAGCAATGCCTCCTCCTGTTACGATCATCCATGCCTCAGAGAAACTGACATATCACCACTAGGCAACTGGGAATACGCACAGTAGCCATTTATACTGAGCCGGACTCTGCATCGCAGCATGTAGCCAATGCGGACGAGTCTCACCTTCTCTCCGGCGACGCAACTCGAGCCTATCTGGATGGAGACCAGATAATCAGTATCGCCAAGTCCACAGGAGCCCAGGCCATCATCCCAGGATATGGCTTTCTCTCCGAGAATGCGGACTTCGCAAGGGCCGTTGCCAGGGCAGGAATGGCCTTTGCTGGCCCGAGCCCTGACAGCATTGACCAGTTTGGCCTGAAGCATACGGCTCGGGATCTGGCTATCAAGGCTGGGGTACCTGTAGTCCCTGGCACACCAGGGCTGTTGTCCAGCGTTGAGGATGCCTCCAGGGCCGCAGCGGAGCTAGGCTATCCTGTGATGCTGAAGAGCACTGCTGGCGGCGGCGGGATGGGGCTGCAGACGTGTGATACCGAAAGCGAGCTGCAGAAAGCTTTCGAAACGGTCCAGTCCAGGGGTGAGACGCTGTTCAAGAACGCAGGTGTTTTCCTGGAGAAGTACTACCCTGCGGCCCATCACATCGAAGTCCAGGTCTTTGGAAATGGCCAGGGCCAGGTTGCAACTCTGGGAGAGAGGGAGTGCAGCATCCAGAGACGTCACCAGAAGGTCGTTGAGGAATGTCCCAGCCCCTTCGTCGTGAAGAAGCCCGCTTTGAGGCAGAAGCTGTGTGCTGCTGCGAAGTCTCTGGCGGAGTCGGTTCAGTATGCCAGTGCTGGAACGTTGGAGTTTCTTGTTGATGACCAGACGGGCGACTTCTTCCTTCTCGAAATGAACACTCGCTTGCAGGTGGAACATGGTGTGACCGAGATGGTATACGGGGTCGACCTTGTGGAGTTGATGCTCCGTCAAGCAGACGCTCAACTTGCTGGGAAGATGGGACTCGCAGCCAGTGATCTGGAGGCCCTTGCGCTTTCGTGCAAAGAACCGAAAGGACATTGCATTGAGGTCAGAGTATATGCCGAAAATCCTGTCAAGGGCTTCTCCCCCTCTCCTGGGCTGCTTCAGAAGGTGGAATGGCATGAGCTTCCCGGGACACGGATCGACACTTGGGTACGTGCTGGCATTACAGTCAGCCCCAACTACGGTGAGTTGTTCTTCACAAGCTTATATACATGGATCGATATGCTGATGACTACATACGCAGACCCGTTACTGGCAAAAGTGCTCCATCATGCACCAGATAGATCACAAGCGATTAAGGAGCTCTCTGACGTCCTGTCACATTCATCTATCTGCGGGCCACCAACAAACTTGGACTTTCTTCTGGCTATTCTGAAGTCCACTAAGTTCCAAGAAGGCAACACAATCACCCAGTTTTTATCGACATTCGAATTTCGCCCGCCAGTCATCGACATCATATCTGGAGGCTCATACACTCTGGTAGAGGATTTCCCCGGCCGTCCTACAATCGGAAAAGGCTTTGGCCATGGCGGCCCAATGGATCCAATTGCGTTCCAGCTGGGTAATGCTCTCGTTGGAAACCCCTTGGGTAAGGAAGGCCTCGAGATAACCTTGACTGGACCGGATTTGGCGTTCTTGGGAGATGCAGTCGTGGCTCTCACCGGCGCCGCAATATCAGCTACCATCGACGGCAAAGCATTCCCAATGTGGCAGAGGGTGCGAATCTCAGCGGGACAACGACTCACAATAGGCAAGACCCTCTCAAATTCGGGATGCAGGTCGTACTTGGCCGTTTATGGTGGTTTCTTGAATGTCGCCGAGTGGTTCGGTTCCAAGGCCACCGTGCCCATGACACTGGTTGGGGGTTATCAGGGGCGGCCGCTTCGAACAGGAGATCTCTTGCGGATCGTTGATACCATACCACCTGAGTTGGAGGCTTCTCCGACTCTTTCAATACCTGACGTCCTTCTGCCGAAGTACACCGAAGAATGGGACTTGCAGGTCATGCATGGACCATACTGCGAGGGTTACCTGGCACCCGAGGACATCGAGCTCTGGTACAATACGGCCTGGGAAGTCTCTCACAACTCAGCACGAGGTGGTGTCCGACTGCTCGGCCCTCGTCCTAAATGGGCCAGGGCAGATGGAGGAGATGGTGGCTCTCATCCAAGTAACGTCATCGAGTACGGGTACCCTATGGGAGGCGTCAACTTTACTGGCGACGAACCCGTGTTGTTTCCCAACGACTGCCCTGACTTCGGCGGTTTTGTGTGTCCATTCACCGTCGTGAAGGCAGATTACTGGAAAATGGGCCAGCTACGTGCTGGCAACAAAGTCAGATTTCACCAAGTGTCGCTGGAGAGCGCACTTGAGTATCGCCGGCAGAGCGAGGCGTTTGTGCAGAGCATCGTGGAGGGTCTCTCGTCCGGAACGTTTGATAAAGTGAAGGGGCTTGCCAACATTGTCGCTACAACCCCGTCCACGCCACAGCCCGCAATAGTCAGATCACTTGAAGAGACTGCCAGCCGACCAAAGGTCACGTACTGTCAAGGTGGTGAGGATTACCTATTGGTCGACTATGGTGATGGAAGTTTCGACATCAACCACAAGTGCCGCACAACAGCTCTCAAGCGGAAGCTCAAAACCAGCACCGGACCGATTCGATTCTCTGCTACGGGTGAAGGCATTTACAACACCGTCTGCATCGGAAACTCGATGATGATCTACTACAATGGCCTTGTCATCCCCCAGTCGCAGCTCCTCGACTATCTCGTATCATTGGAGGATGAACTCGGAGACCTGAGCAGCATCATGATGCCCAATCGCACGTTTGTGCTGCCGGTGACGTTCACGCATCAGCGCCTCAAGGAGTGCATCGAGCGGTATATGGCGAATCAGCGGCCAACTGCTAGCTATCTACCAGATACGTTCCGGTTCGTTGCCGAGAACAACGGCATTACCGTGGAAGAATACCGCAAGCTGTGGCTGACGGCAGAATTTGTCTGTGTCGGTGTCGGCTTCTTCATGGCACTGCCGGAATGCCTCCCCGCCGACCCTCGTCAGAGACTCAACGCTCCAAAGATGAACCCTAGCCGGACGTTTACTCCTGAAGGCACGATATCATGGGGTGGCTCGTGTCTGGCAATCTACCCTGTCGACTCTCCTGGAGGGTATATGATGGCGGGTATGACCATCCCTGGAGTGGACACTTTAGGGTACAAAAAGGGGTTTTCACAAGACAAGCCCTGGCTTTTCGAAGACATGGATGTTATCACTTTCGAGGAGGTCACTGAGGAAGAGTATGATCGACAGATGGCGCTTTTCAGGAGCGGGAGATATGACTTCAAAATCGAGGAGACGACTTTTGACATGGGAGCACACAATAAGATGCTGAAGGAAGTAGAAGAAGAAGCCAATGCGATAAAACAAAAACAGAAGCAGTTCCAGGAGAAGATGGTCAAACTGGAAAAGGAGTTGCTGGCTAAATGGGATGCGGAGAGGAAAGCCAGCGGAGTGTCCGTGGATGCTATCCAGGCATTGCTTGATGGTGAGTCTCTTCTACTTTGGACATGTTCGCATGGGTATTTGTTCTTTTTAATTAGGCTGACTCTAAACGCACAGATCCAAACATTGAGCCTATAGAAGCGCCCGTTAATGCCAATGTCTGGAAGATCCTCATCGAGGAGGGGCAGACGGTACAGAAGGGACAAGCTGTCGCCATACTGGAGGCCATGAAAATGGAGATCAATGTTCTGGCTGACGACCGTCTCGACGGGGCGAGGATCGAGAAGGTGCTGGTTGCGCCGAACGACATTGTTCATAGCGGTAATCCGCTGATATTGGTGAGAACTAAGGGTACGAACGATTAGGTTGGCATGTTACTGGGTTGTCAGACGCATTGTGATTGCTCCTTCTAATCATAAAATGTCTAATGAGGAATGTTAATTTCTAGAATCGAAGAAAGCCCTTGTACATAATCAGTAAATCCAACACAAAGGTACCTATGAGCTTCCTAATCTGCTTCTCCTAGGTAGTCGTAATCTTTCCTCAGTGCTCTCAGTCTCCGTAGTTGTGCCGCCTAACACTGCCATGGAAAAGTGGCACTGGAGTTTCCATATACATATTTACTGCGGGCGCCATGTTGACAGTGCTACGGTTCGAAGATGCTGCCTTTCTCGTGACGAGCACGACAGTGATCACAGGTGTACTGCAGTGGTCTCCCTAGCACCGGGCCCTAGACATAGAAATAGTTCCAAAAGCGGTTCCCATCATCAGACATCCATTTTGGGGGCTTGACAGTCACTGGATGCTCTAATATTTTCCGAAAGGATGAACTATTGACAGAACTATGGTGGAGCCAACAAAGTTGAAAGTGTTGTGCTAGCCAACGCACACAATGAATCACTAGGACCACGAAGGATGAGACTCGCTGACTTCAAACCTGCTGAAGGCAGTTGTTTCTGCCTTCGTCAAGAGATAGGTCACTGCCTCTCCCAACTCGGGGATAATCATTATACTCGCAGCAACATCGGACGATTTGCGAGACATAAGGATGGAAGGAAGGTTGAGCCGTTGAGGAGCATAAAAATAGGTTTCAGCTTTTGTGCGTGTCACAGAGATCAAATTAATATAAACATACGGCACAGCGTATCGCAGCCGCTTTTCAATAGTCCAGTTCAGCTGGGGCTGCTTGTGTGACACACCAAATCATTTTCAAGCTTGACACCGGTGGACTATTATTTCCGTGCGTGGCGCCGTAACACAGCTTCCTACTTGAAGTTCAAAGTACGAAATACTTGCGAGATACGGATCACCTCTAACAAGTATTAAAACTATCACAATCATGCTCAATCTCCTACCTGTTCATCTCTTTGGCTCCACATCATCACACTCCGTCTTCTTGCTGTTGACTGCTGACGGTCCGAATGCCGCAGCTGTAGCCTCGTATAACTCGAACACCTGGCATACCGCGGCAGGACTCGGAAGTCGGCACTTCAAGCAGGTCTCCAGTCTACTTGCCATATATCCGTGCCTATCTTTTGTACCAGCACGTCGTCAGATATGCCATACGTCTCATCGATCTCTGGCCAATGCGTTGGATCACACGATCCTTTGAGCTCCACCATGGCACCCATTGACCGAGTGTTCTACCTTAAATCCGCAGTCCCGGCTCCTCTCCGGCTCCTTTCCAAGAAGCTTGACTATTCCGGACAGGAAAAGCAAGAGCGAAATGGAGAAACGCATCCGGTCACGGCAGACAAGGGAACGACAACGAGAGCGAAAGCGAGAACGAGCCCGAGCATGAGGACGACATGCTCTCTGCTGTCCAAGCTGCCGGGACAGCCGATCTTCGATTCTGAAGAAGGTTTCAGTCCTGATGTATTAATACAGACGTCCAAGACCTGCAATTGTCCTAAGAGCCCGTCATCACCAATCCCATCACCCTTGGCATCACCCTTCGCATCGACCTTATCATCACGGTACAGCTCCTTCAGCAGCAGAGGACCGTCACTGGACTTTTCCTCTTTGTTCATGAAATCAGAGACCCTACGCCATGAATTGGAAAACTGCACATGCCACCAAGCCGAAGCTACTCAGCTTGATGAGTTTGTTGAGTCTCTTGAGTCCGATCGATGCAGTCAATACAGTATCAGCTCGGGCTACACTTCCATCTATTCAAGTTGATACGTTAAATGGGACAATACAAGGTGGTAGATGCAACCGGACTGATGTGGACTACTTTTTCTCTGTCCCATATGCAAAATCGCCAACAGGGGACCTTCGCTTCTCACCTCCGTCTCCTCACTCCGGAGCATACAATGGCACGCTTGACGGAACAGTTGCCACTCCAGCATGTCCCCAATTCGGCACAGTTTTCTTGGAAAGCGGGACTCAAGACGAGAACTGGTTAGTTGCAGTGTCCATCAGCATCAGTCCCAATCCAGTCGCTAACACAGGACTATGCAGCTTGTTCGTCAACGTATGGAGACCTGCCGGAACAGACTCCTCCTCAGCTCTCCCCGTGAAAGTCTGGTTTTTTGGCGGCGGCAACCAGGAAGGCGGAATAGCAGACCCAACATACGATGGCTGCTACTCTGCCACAGACTCTATTGTGGTGTCCATCAACTACCGCTTGGGGCCATTGGGCTTTCTCGCGCTTCCGAGCCTGGGCCTGCACGGAAACTATGCGATCAGGGATCAGATGTTGGCGTTGCATTGGATTCAAGAGAATGTGGCTGCCTTTGGCGGTGACCCAGTGAGTTCTCCACTCCTCGAATGCACTCAGTATACCCTAGGGTAGGATATTTGGGCAACTGAAGGTCTGGATCTGACGATTGATACAGAACAAAGTGCTTCTCTTCGGCCAATCAGCAGGAGCGGCTGATATATTTGCCATTGCCACCATGGAAAATGCACCGGAACTCATGAAAGCAGCGATTATGGAGTCAGGAGGCGGCCGTGACTTAGCGACTATCACCCAAGCGGAACCCTGGCACCTCAGCTTTGCTGAGCAACTAAACTGCAGCACCCTTGATGTATGTGTTTTACTAAAACCTCCCCTGGGACGATGTTGTCATGGAATTGCGGGCCATGAGAACTAATCAATTGGTATCAGGTCTCCTGTCTCCGTTCTGTTTCCACCTCCTCTCTCCAAGCTGCCTATCTGAACATGCCCACCGTCTCGCTACCCAGTGTCAGCAGCCTCCTTGAGAACAACGGTACCGGTCCAGGCTGGGGCGCTCTCATCGATGGCGACCTGATTGCGGTAAACCCTAGAAATACAGGTGTTCGCGTCCCATCCATCTTTGGGTCCACAACTCAGGAGGGCACTCTAGTTCTGCTGGCTGAGTATGGATCGGCACTCACCACGCTCAACCAGTCGACCTACAATGCCTTCCTCGAGTACAATTTCGGCTCATTGGCCTCTGTTGTAAACCAAACGTACAGCCTGTCCAATTTCTCCCAGGCATCGCTTCCCGGATACACAGCAATGGCAACCGTCCTGACGGAATATAACTACCGGTGCTCAGCATACAGGGGACTGATTGGCGCGGCCAAGAACGGTGTGCCCGCTTGGACGTATAGGTTTGCTCACACGCCATCATGTTCCTGGTATGAGGCGATCCCCGAGGTGGCGTCGGTCTTGCAGCTGCTCGGGCCTACCCATACATCTGAGTTGCCTTTTGTATTCAACATCACCACGCATCTTGCCCCACCGAACGGGACTTGTGATTTTACCGATATGGAGAAGGAGCTTGCGGCTACAATGTCTGGAATCTGGACGCACATGGCTGCAACAGGAAACCCAGGCGACGACGGCATATGGCCGGAGTGGAATGCCACCTCGAATCCAGGAGTCAACATCAACGATGGTCTCGATGTCGGCACCGTGGACTACTCGATGTGCTATAATTTCTGGGATGCAATCACGGATGAAGTTGCTCGCATTGCGCAGCTCACCAGTGGTTGACCTTGTCATGCGATTGGGGTATAATCACAAAGTGGTAGAGCTATGAATTCTGGAGACCTCATTTCAACTGGAGATGGAGGGTACACAACATTCGGAGCACGGCAGTACCGAGAAAGACCGAATTTGTTGTCGTTCGTGGCTTTTTTCGATGATGAAGGGGAATCTGTCATGGTTCCAGAAACAAGGTAATCAGAATCCTCTTGAAGACGAGCTTTGGAAAGCTCTTAGAGGCTCTCTTTCTGAGTCAGAGTTATACTTCGATGCCAGTGAGTTTGCTAGCCGTCGTTCTCATGCATGAATAGCATCGCATAGAAGGAAAAGTTGGGGATTTTTTTCATTCAATCTAAATTATGATCAGCTGCTGTGTCTGTCTCACAAGCCCCGGTTAACCTCTGCATGTAATTACCACACCTATCCATGGATGTGACTGAATGATCCCATGCGGTTGGAGGACAGACGCTCCATAGAACGATATGAACACTGAAATATAATTACACCTACATTCATTGTAAACCTCTCATTTCAAAATCTGTGTCTTGAAATATTTTCTCCAAAAGCCATATGCCCGCCTCATCAGGGCCATCTTCCAAGCCCAGAGCTGTCAACCGTCGCTTTCTCATGCTCCCCAGTTCAACCCCCAGATGGGACTACGTTTCTTCGAGCTCGAGTCCGATCCGGTCAGTAGAATGCCAAATGCCCAAGTCGGGTCCGCCACATGCGAATTCGTGAGGTTGCTCTTCATATAGCAAGTATGGTTCGCACCGTTGTCACCCTCAAGGTAACCCCATCCGGCACCAGTGCAGTTGCTCTGCTTCGCGCAGGCATCCATGCAGGCGTCCATGCTGGTGACCTTGACGCTGCCGACATCCTGCGACTCATCGCCGCTGTAGTCGATACCGCAGTACTCCCGGAACTGCTTCGAGGAATCGGATTCCGCCGTGTACAGCGTGTTGTTGGACTTGGGGCAGGTGATGTTTGAGGTATCTACTGTTGGGCTCGCCGAGGCTGTCGACGACGTCGGTGTCCTGGTAGCGGTGGTCGTCACGAAGACTGTGGTCGCTGCCGACGGTCTGATACTCATCACAACAATGTTAAGCTCTAAGTCCATCCGCACAATGCCTTGGAGGATGCCAGGATTATGTGACCACTCACGATGAAGTCGCTCTTGCGAGATCCGCCTGGGTGTTGTGCAGGTTCCGCTGGCTTACGCCCAACCCGGCGCTCAGCCCAATGACCGCAGCAAGTAGGATCATGGTTGCCGCGAGCAGGGCTAGACATGTGCTTCTTTTCACACCAGATGAGTTGGGTGCGCTCGGTGTGGTAGGCACATAGCCCACGGCGGGGGGCGGGTATCCATTGTTGTAACCATTCCCGTGTGAAAACTGCTGCTGGCCGGGTGCAAAGGGCGCTCCTCCCATCGTCTGCTCCTTTCCAGGGGTATACAGTTCGGGTGCTTGATGATACGTTTGCTCCATAGAGCCGTGCCCTTGCGTTGGTTGATATTGTTGGTTCATTGTTAACACCGGCAATTGTAACAGCAGACTCTGAGACCTGTTGAAGAGGTGGACGAGACAAGAACACCTCCTTCGATGGTGACAAGCCCGGATCCCCAGTCCTTATCTCTTCCTCAGGCCTCAGCTAGCCTATGTGAATACTTTAGTCTTGATCCTTCTTCCTACCCCAGTCCCTCCTTGCAGCCAGGCAGCCTGCATGCGAAGACGGTGTGTTCCCAGGGTTGGATTAGGGCTGCTGTACGGATCCGTACATGTTCTGGTACAAGCGACTTTAAGCAATCAAAATAACCTGGCTAGCGCACCCAAGCTTCTCGAAGGATTGAATCCTTGCGTGAGACCTCGACTGAGAGTCGGTAATTTGTACAGGGGCCCAGCGGTCTAGCCGTTTTCGAAGCCTACACCTCTATTTACCGGGGGCTTGCATTCAGGCAGCTGTTTATAGAATTATGGTGGTGGCATCGGGTTCTGTGGCGTGTCCAGTCAAGTCACATTGGGGCAGATCCGTGCAGCGACGGAAGCGCTGCGTGCAATCAGGACTTGTGGTTGATCGGAGCAGTGCAGCTCCTGCAGGATGGCAATGTTTCATAATTAGGAAAGGATATACCCTCCTGGAAGGTCTAGACCTCTTTTCGTCCATTGGCAATCAGCCACGGCTGTTACCCAGGTGCCTACTAAGTAGGTATCTTGGTGATATATACCTAGGTATCTTTGCTTTCTTTTTCCCCCTACGGACCTGAATAGCCTAGAGGATAATAACGCTGAATTGGGCCAATGCCAGCCAGTCCGCCCGAGTTTTTCTGAGTCTACGAGATCTGGAGCGGCTCGGCTCAATGGATTATTAGGATATAAAGCAGCAGACTGACTCAACTTACAACAAATCAACAGGCCTGTTGGCCCAATGGCAAGGCGTCTGACTACGATTTGCATCTATCGTTGATAGATCAATGAGTATAAATCAGGAGATTGCAGGTTCGACCCCTGCACAGGTCAATTTCATTTTTTGGCATTTTTGGCAGGCTTGGCAGGCTTGGGAGCAGTCCTTGTCTCAATGTTTTGAGATTGGTGGCAGTCGACCTATTCGGTCCGGGCATATGGATTAAAGACGTAGTGCGGCTTAGAACGTTATACTAGGCGCAAGTTTCATTCTTCTCCTGGTTGTGTGTGGTTTCTTGGTTGTTTTACTTGTCTATGGCCACCATTTTAAAGACGAGGTCTGAGGATCTGCGGCAAGTTCCTCCTTCTGCCGCGTTTATCTCAGCACAGACTAGTTACTTAGACTAATATGTTACACATCGCCGAGTGGTCAGCAGTTTGCACATCGGAGAATGATTCAAAGTATTTCTTATCTAAGATTTTGTTTATTTCAAAATTCCTTGCGTTTGATAAACCAAACAAAGCGTCCAAAGAGCAGAAGTAGGCATTCGACTTTGGGGACAGCTGGACTCGCGGCCATACCTACTAAGTAGGTATCTAGCTGCTGCTTCGCAATACCCTTCAACAAATATTTGACCATCCCGTCCTCGTCTTCTTTTGGACAAAAATAAGGAAGCCTTGGAAAGCAAATGAGTGTATCGGACTGTCCTGCGGAAACGCTTATACATATACGAAGAAACGAAGTTTGGTGTAGTGTACCTTAGGGTATACAGTGCAGAAATCTGCTGCATATCCGGCCAGCTCAAGTGCTCAGCACCGGTCTCACATGCAACATAATCCCGGCTGCGGCATGGTCATCAGCAGTCCGATCCGAAGCAGCAGGAGTTGGTGGAATTGGACTCATAAGTCGGCATCACGAAAGGAGTGTCCTCGTTGCAGTACTGCGTGCAGCCATTCAGACCAAAATTGTCATTGTCGAGCTTCAGGATCCGACTGATACCCTTGCTTTTATCCGAGGACGCAGCGCAATAGATTTTGATGTCGCTCTCGCTCGCCCCCGCGCTGCATCCTTCGTCGGACGCATCGTTGTCACTGCTATCCCTGCGGCGCTTGTCGCTGCTGCTGCTCGCCAGACTGGTGGGGTATTCGATGTCGAAGACTGGCTTTCCCTTGTCGACATAGTACTGTTGCAGAGTGCTGCAGAACTCGTCCGCAGCGCCGCGGTTGGACCCGGCACGCACTGTCCCGACACAGTTCTCTGAGATTGCAAAGTCCATAAAGCCATGGACCTGCTCAGTGATCTCGACAGCATTCTTTTGCCCGATCATCAGGGTATGACCGAGATGGGTGGTCCTGGAGTGCGCGTGAGAAGACAGGTTGCCCAGGAAGTTGATCATGTCTTTCTGTGTAATTTGCTTTCCGATAGATTCATCTGCATCCAGTTCCTGTCTCACATATCAGCGATAGCCATATCGCGCCATCTGAATATGTCTGTTTGACGCACATATGTGTCTATATTGTCAGGGTCAACGCCGTCGCAGCCGATGCTGTGCGCAAGATCAATGCGGGCCTTCTGGAGTTCAATGACAGTCTCGTCCGTCACGTCGACGTATTTCTCCTGATCATAGTTGACCACAACTTTGCCGTGGAAGAGTCCATTGGTCTGCCATTTGGACCAGTCACAGTCGGTATACTGAACAGCACCAGCGTTGAAGTAGCACAGAACAATCGCACCAGCGGCCTGAGCGCAGTTAGAAATTCAGTTTGATCTTATAATATGAGCCCGCATCCGCTGAAATACTCACATGAAGTGCGGGTATCAAGGTAGGGTCTTTGCTTGCTTGGAATAGATCAACATCGATAACCTTGGCATCGGACGGCTGAATGCCACCGCGTGGATCAATTGGGTCCTGAATTTCGATCTGCCATTTGACACCAGGCTCAAAACCAGCGGGAATCCCGGTCCCTGAAGTAGACGTGAGGCTCGCAGTAGGAACGGACGAACTGTGAGTGGCGGCATGAGTAGACCTTGCAAGGTGCGGCACAATTGAAGGGATAAGTGCGGCGTTGCAAAAGCCGAGGAAGGGAACCAACAACAACACAGTTGCTGTGAATGAAGACATGCTGAAACTCGCAGCGTGTAGAAATGAGCGACTGAGAGAAAGTGAAAGGTATGGGAAAAGAATGTGGTGGTGCAAAATGGGCACCTGATGCACTGATGCACTGAAGACACCTGCCCTGGAGGCGGCACGTCGCTTCCTATTTGTATCATGAATTCTGAGGATATGTGAATCATGATTCTGAAGACTCTGCTCCGATTTGTAACATAATCGGAGTGCGCCCGTATGTAGTACGCCGCTGGCGCTGCCCCCTTTCCTATGTTGCGTCAATCACAGTTTACCCGGCCGGGCCCCCTTAGACGCGCTGCGTACCACCATCCAATAGCGAGCTCAGCACCCATTGGGAAAACTGAAACGAAACAGCCATGATGTTTTACTTCCCGAAGGTGTGGCACTGGCCTAGACGCCCAGACGCCCCATGCGTTCCTGGGTGGTAATGAGATGGTACTTAAATATTTGAGACCAGCCATTCCTGTGCAGCCAGCCCTAATAGTTCGAGAAGCAACATCTGATCAACGCCACACGACATAAGCATAATTATACAGTTAGATTCTTCAGGAGCTCAGCTCCGCATAAGTCCGCCGGAATCAGATTTCTGCAGTCCCCGCCCATCACTTGAAGCCCCGAATGTTACTTGTGGCTTGCGTTGTGCACATGCAAGAAGCCTTGAATGCAGATTCGAAGCCGATTACCATATTATGTCGCTGCGGTCTTCCGGCGTTATGGCTTATGGAGTTGTCGTACGGACAGTGCTGAGCACAGATGGTAACGTTTTCAATATCTAGATGAGGTCTTCCACTACTCACAGTATAACGAATTCTATATCATCAGCGACAGACCCTGTCACTATTCATCAGTACGTGCCTACTTTCTTCCTTCCCAGCGCATCTCGTCAATACACTAGGCTTTGACGTGCTTTTTAGCTTTGACATGACGGAAGTTTTCACTCCGGATTCCTTAACTATACTTTGCCACATATGCACAATGTATATAAATCCTAGGTGCCAATGGGTGAGATGTTGCGATGAATGGCAGGGCTGGTGACACAAAGTGGGGACATCAATCTGGAACTGACTTTAAGGCAGTACAAACTTTCGGTACTTATTAATTTTATTGATTATACTGGGGTTGACACATGCGGTAGCGGCGATCATAAAGAAGCAATAGACTTCAATTACTGTGTACTATAGTGAATATAATCGCATCCAACTTTTGAGGGCTTTAATTAGGTAATCAAATATGTGCCCTGCAGAAACGCTCTGGTTGGTTTCACCGACACAAAACATATGCTTTTTCCCATAATTAGAGAATGTCTGTTGAAAACGGCCTTGAAATTGCGAAAAGAAAAAAATGCGATTATCTCAAATGAATGTAACTAAGTCCAATGCGACAGACCCCAGAGCGAAACCCTTTGGACCACCGATGCAGAAATCAAAAGTAAAAGTCAACAAAGCCAATGCAATCTCTCCCAGATGGAGAACCACGCCCTGACACGACGTCCAGATTCCCAAATGAGCATCACCAGGTAGGGCAAACGTATTCCTCCGCGACGTATTAATAAAGCCCAACCAGAATATCACCCCTGACTCTCGCGGTGAGGTGCACCTCCGCTTCAAGGTCAAGCTTGATTCCAACCGTAAGCGATGCATCCTTGAGGTTTCCGTCCTTGTCGACGGTTCCCTTGAGGAGGTTTCCTGCTTGCTTGTCAGAGCTTGGGCAAGACATGAGCGTTGTGGGAACTCGGGCATCAGAGATGAAAAGAGAGACTTACCAACGGGTCCGTTGGGAGTTCCGGACAGGCCAGGCATGGGCAGGTGTCCCGGGTGCTGAACAGCGAGCTTGTTGTCCAGGTGGTCCCTGTGGTCTCTCTCCTCTCCGCCCGGGCCAAAGCGAGGAACGTTGTTGAGGGGGCCGGAGGTAGGGCCGGAGGTGGGAGCAGCAGGGGTGGGCTTGGTTCTATAGACGGAGACAGGTTAGAGTGCTGATCTGGAGTCTCAGATGACAAGGAAGCCCTGGTGGTGGCACTCACGGGGAAGACATGTTTTCTGTCAATGGGATTTCGCGGAAGCGCTGGGAGAGAGTTGTTTGGTCTGCGAAAGGCAAGAGCGGAGAGCTTGGGATGTAAATGTTGCAGTTCGGTGGTCCTCAGGAGGTGTGAAGGCTTGGTGAGTATAAGTTTTCTGGACAATGACAATGAGGAAGGTCTGCCCTCTTTATATCCATCCGCCCTCTCACCCCCAAGAGTTTTGTTCGACTCGAGACCCCTTGCCTCTCGTATCCATCGTCGACAGAGTCCAGTGAAAGCATACTAGATGATCCGAACCGTCTGGACTCTGTCCTGTCCTGGGTGCAACTTCGGCAATACCGTTGGCTGGCATTGGACTGTAGAGAGTCGGCCTACGGAATGAGCCGTTGAAGACGGAGTTTGTCGTCACGGATCAGCCACATTAGACATATCGAATGATTCCCATGCAAGGACTATGGAACGGTAGTCGGCTAATTCCATACTAATTGCATGCCGAAATATCTGGCTGGTGGTCGTGTCGCTCACCGACTCGGCCATCAGAAGCAACATCGATGCGGCTTGCCGAATTTCAACGTGCTACACCGCAGCGATCGATCTGATCCGTCCGGTATACTACGCAGTATCCCTCCGTCTGGGGACCCATATGTTTGAGACATCCAGAGATGCGGGGATCTGCCCTCCTGCATTCGACATTCAAGTCTAAATTACCGATTGGGCTAACAACGTAACACCTGTACGCCCCCGGGAAAGACATCGAATGATGACTTGATGTTGTACCACTTGCGTGGCCCCGAGTCAATATGGACTCCGGCAGTCTTTGATGGACCGTTTTCACATTTAAAGCCACCGCCGGGCGGCTGCGATGAGGTCTGCCACGTCTGGCAGGCGTAACCGCGATTGGATGTTACCGAGTCAGTCGAGCAACATGTCGCAACAGTTATCCTTCATCGTTGCTTTTGCGTCCGTCTTCGGGGCAGCGGAAGCCATGCGGCAGACCCAGGCCAAATCCAGACGACAGGAGCACCGCAGTAGGAAGAACAACCTGCTCGTCCATTGTACCAAATCATCGCGGTACAGCGCTGAGATTGAGGGAAAGCATGTGGTCCTCTCCGGGGACAAGGTCGGTACTACCCGTTCCTCCTCTTCAGTTTGCATATGTACGATGCTCTACACACGGGGAAGGCCGAAGGTTGACGGTGATATGACGATTAATTAGCTCTACATCGACACCGGGACAGAGTACGATGTTCCCTTTGGCCATCCGTTTGCCGGGTACTTTATGCCCTTTGCTGAGACCCAGTTTGAAGGCCTAGTTTCAACTATTTGCGATGACCCTCCCATCATGTAAGTAGCATGCCCTATAATGACCATTGCTTTATGTCTGGCCGTCTTATCTCAAACGGGATGTCCCGGCCTCGACCACCATGGCTCATGTATTCGTTCCGCCTCTGGAGAGTCTATGTTGATTGCGTCTTCGGCAGGAACTGGATCTACGTGGACCGCCAGACGTACGAAGTCAAGTTTGGCACACGGGCTTGGGCGGAGCCCAACTTCAAAGGCCCTTTCGACTGCACCAGGCAGGACCGGAGGCTCACCCTTGGTGGCTGGGAAGGCTTCGTCGCAGTTAAGGAGGGCAATTTCTGGGCTTTGTATTTTGATCTGGAGTGTGACCGTCTACGCTCAAAGGTCGCTGAAGGTACCCCTGTGTTGGAAGTTGAGCTGCAGCGCATCGAGATGAGGACAGCAAAACCCGAGATACCCAAGCCAGACGCCAATGGTGATGAGGAAAATCTCGCGGTGCCCAAGCAGGAAACCAACGGTTACGAAGACAAGCATGAGCAAGAAGAGGGAAAACCCGTCAAATCGGTGAAGCTGGAATCACCAGAGGTGGATTGAGCAGTTGCACCTCACAGTTCCACTGCTGTACTCATGTATATTAGCTCATACTACTAGTATGATGTCTAGAAGTTGCAAAGACGACCAACACGGTTCTTCCAGAGTAAATAAAGTTTCACTAACTCGATGTCTTTGAAAGTAATGTTGGGCCATTAGATGCGATATTCGAGAGGGAGTCACCAGGCAGTTTAAGGTCTTTGATCGGGTCTTGATTAGCAATATACTACTTGATTACTTAGACCTTTACTATCTACCTAAGTACCCTAGGGTAAGTAGTTATATGGCGAAATTGAGTCAAATCACCTCGCGTTATACAAGTTCTCTAGTCCCCCAATTTCAATCAGGAAATAGTTACCTCAAAAATACTACTCACTGCCTGGGCGGCTAAATCATCACCTGATTAATTAGACTGTAACTTGACGCGTCTGAGTTTCAGAGAATTTATATCCTGCATGTGCTCATTATTTTACTGCTCATCTATTTTGATGCCTGAATAATCTTCTCTGCCATATCCACCAAGGAGTCTGCGACCACGTCCACTTCACCAAACACCTCGGGAACAGGCTCTATCTCCCACACCGAGCACCAAGCTGCCTTAAACCTAGAGTCCAGACTGTGTCAGTCATCTTCATCACACGTCCACAATGTGAAAAAGACCCTCAATTGATGCCATGAAGTACTCACCCATTAGCCTTCGCGCCTGAAGCATCCCACATGTGAGCAGCAGCAAACCATGTCTGCTCCGCGCCCTTGAACTGATCCAGCACGAAATGATAGGCCTGGGGCACAGGCTTCCGGACATCCAGCCCATCACACGAGAAGAAGTTCTCATCGGGGCAGTCCAGCCCAGCACCAGCCAGGTACCCCTTCACCCGGGCCTTGTCGCCCGTCGTGAGCGCCCAGACGGTGAAGCCCGCATCCCTCAGCTTCTGCCACGCCTCCTGGACGCCGGGCCTCGCCTTGAGGCCCTTGTACGCGTCGGCACAGACGTCGGCGTCCTCGTCGCTGAACAGCTCGCGCGCCTTGGGGATGCCCACCTGGCCCAGCACGCGGTGGAAGAGCGGCCGGAAGATGGGGAAGAAGGGCTTGTAGCGGCCCGAGAGGTCGAGGAAGGTGAACTCGCGCTCGGCGCACTCCATCCAGGCGAAGGCGAAGATCTTGGGCGTTATGCAGTGCGCGCGCAGGCGGTCGCCGATGCGGGCATCGATGGCCTCGAAGAAAGCCTCATAGCCGACGCAAGTGCCGACAATGTCGAAAACGACGTGCTTTCCACCGGAAGCCATGGCTGCGTTGGTGATTTTGAAATGTTGTGGGAAAAGTTAGAAGCTGGATTTCGGAAGGGGTTCAATGTGCTTTGGTGGTGGCCTGTAACCGCTATTGGCATTCACTGACTCCCAAGGCGTTGTCGATTTCGGTGCGGTAAGAACTATTGACTTGTACTGACAAGAATATTGAGAGTGAGGGCTATGTTGACGTCTCAAATATTCACATGTGCGGTCACTTTCAAGGGTGTTGTGTTTTGCCGGCTCAATCACCGGGAGCGTGTCTCCTCGCGGGCCGGAACCGGCATCATGCATGCGAGATAGGAAACACTGCGGAGTTAACCGGCATGTCGTGTAAGTCAAGAATGGCATCACCCGGAAAACAGTTCAGAATCATGAAATACAGTATCTTTACTTTTGAGGGTACAAGATTGCAATTCGAACCTACAAGACCCCTTCATGTCAAGCGTGAGTCTATGAGTTGTGAGACGACAAGATGGCACACTTGCTACCCCAGAATTTGTTTGGTGTACAAGGATATACCGTGGTCATTACTGGCGCAGGCAAGTAATGTGTGGATGTGATCTATTGCATCGTTTAGTATTTTCTGACACTAGATGGAAGGGTCTGGCATTGGGCGTATGCTCAGCAAAGGCTTCTCTGTAAATGGCTCCAAGACGATACTGGTAGACTTGAACGAAGAAGGCCTCGAAAAGACCATAAATGAGTCAGCGCAAGCAGCGAGAAGTGTTGGCGTTGAGCCCAATATTTCGGGGTAAGAGGAGAATCTTTCCAATGCGAGGCGCCATCTCAAGCTGATGATGTCCATAGGGTCGTCGGTGATCTCTCCAGCAAGGCCGGTGTGGATTCCGTTGTATCCTCCATCCGGACAATGGCAACAGAGGTCGATGTGATAATACACTGTGCAGCATATCGCCATCTCAACCCCATCGAGTATAAACACGACAGCTCATCGACTGTTTCGGATCTCAAGACGGCGACGGAGTCGGCTTCTTGGGAGAGCTGGGATCGAGCATTCCAAGTCAACGTCCTTGCCCCGTACTTTCTGACTGCAGGTCTCATAGACTTGCTTGGAGCAGCTACGAAAAAGGGCTTCGGTAGAGGCTCGGTGGTGTTGTTCAGCAGTCCAGCAAGCGTCCATAACCATCAGTTTGTGCCAGCCTACCAGACCACCAAGGCTGCAGTGGACCACCTCACACGCATATTAGCCGCGGAATTTGCAGACTTCTACAGTACGTCTCAAAATCAAGATTTTTACTTGTACCTGTTTGCATGGCTAATTACATGCATTGAGCAGTCCGAGTCAACGCCATGTCGCCAGGCCTGATTCCATCTGGGATGTCTGATCCCAACGACCCGACTTCGAATCTACATTTGGCCAAAGACAGCCCTGCACGGATTCCGGGAGGCGAGGAAGACATGGTTGGCACCGCTATCTGGTTGAGCAGTAGGGCAGGGGCTTTCATGGATGGCAAGGTGGTGCGTTGCGATGGCGGGAGGCTGTTGGTCTTGAAAGGTGTAGTCTCGAACTTAGATTGAGGTGTCGGGGACAGTCTCTGACATATCAAGAGACCTTTGGACATTCAGGCAAACTCAAACAAGTAATGCAGAATGATGTTAATCGTATATATGTGCTACTCGTGTGTACGCTCGCCTTCACTCCGCATCCAACACTGAGGCCACGCAAACGACCTTACCTGATAACAGAGCGTTTAGCCTTGATATACCAGGGAATACTCTTCTCCTCCTGGGTTCCAAAATTCTCAATGACGGTCCTCGGAGACTCCCTCCTGCCAGAAACGAGATCCATCTCCATAAGCCCCACGATCTTTGTCCGCTTGAGGAGCTTCCAGCCGCAAAACAATACAACAAAGACAGCTATGACAATGTAGTTGATCACGAACCCTACGACATCGAAGCCCCCAATGAAAACACTATACCCGGCAATGAAAACTAAGAAAGTGTTGATGATAACCACAAACCACGTCCCGTGCGGGTACCACAAGGCTTTGTAGGGCAGATCCTCAACTCGGTTACCCTGAGCTACCCATGCCTTACGGAATCTAAGGTGTGTAACTCCAATGACAGCCCAGGCAATGTAGGTGGCTGAGCCGCTGATGCTAGTAAGGTAGCTGAATACCTTGCCAGGTCCAGCCGTGTAATTCAGCATGGCGATTAGACCAAGGAAGTTGGAAAAGATAAGAGCGTTCGCAGGCGTTCCATTCTTGGTGGTTTTTGCAAAGAATCTCGGTGCACGACCTTCTTTAGCGAGCGAGACGAGACTACGAGACGCAACGTATAGAGCTGAGTTCATTGATGAGAGCTGAGCGGTGATCCTGAAGATTGATGTCAGTCTTGATGACAGACCAATAGGGGAAAAGGGGGGGGGGCCTTACATCACCACATTCACGACATTACCAACCTGAGGTGCCCCGGCTCTCGCGAATGCAATAGTCCAAGGAGATTTGCCAGATTTAGTGGCGGCTGTAAGCAAATCGGGACTGTCGGAGGGCACGAGTATGCCTGCAAAAAATACCAGACCCCTGGGAGCCATACATAAGTAGCTAACTTTTTGAGCATGGAAGAAGGATAGACTTACATGAATATGATCAGGATTCGCCAGAACGTTTGCCTGATGGCTCTCGGCAGATCTCTCGTAGGGTTCTTCGACTCAGCAGCAGTGAGCGCTAGCATCTCCGTTCCGCAGTAATACACGGCTGCCAGCAAGAAGCACTGTCCAAAGCCGTTGATACCGTTCGCGATGGGACCTGGATCTCTCCAATACTGGAACCCAATGTAGTTCCCACCGATCGCGCCGGTGTTCAGCAGGATAGCACACAGGAAGCCACCGAGAATGCAGAACAGCTTCCAGCAGGCGAAATAAAACTCCATCTCTCCCCAGACGACGACTCCTAGCAGCGAGGTGACTTGATAGAAAGCCCACCAAACCAAGATCCAACCATACGTCGGCACCTTGTCTGTCCAGTATCCCATGATGATCGAGCTGGCGTTGAAGTCCCCGGCGATGTTTGTGACCCAGAGGTAAAAATAATTCCAGCCAAGAGAGAAGGCCAGTGAAGGATCAACGAACCGTCCAGCAAGCTCGATGAACGCTCCTTGAATCGGAAACAGGGTCGCCATCTCTCCAAGACATTGCATCACGAAATAGACGTCGACGCCAATAATAAAGAAGCATATCAACGCCCCTACAGGACCACTGTATGCGATGGCATAACCAGTTCCGTACCAGATACTTGCGCCGACGACACCGCCGAAGGAGATCATAGTCAGGTGGCGGTTCTTGAGGCCTCGCTGCAAGCCATCCTCTGCGTTCCTGCGTCAGCAGGGTCTCTCACATTGGGAAATGCAAAACAAGGCTGAAGTTACCAATGAGGTTGCCATTGTCCAGGATCGTCTCCGAGGTGCCTTCTCCTGATTCCTGCGCCGAGGAGGCATCCGCGCCTTTTTGGTCGTAGACAGCCGCCATAGTCCTCTGCGGCCCAGGTATTTGTTCCTCACAACAACACGGACTGATGGAGCTGCCCCTTAGTATCGAGGCTGCTGGTATACCTATGCAGCTTCAGACAGACAATATAGTAGGATTGGATCCACTGAGGGAAGTAACGGCTTCATAAATGAATACTACGCTGCCTGCTAAGCTTGATATCTCAGATAAACGAAGGTTCGCGCAGGATTGCTCTTTCGCCGCTTGCAAGCGCCATGCTACCGGCAATCAGCGTAGCATCAGAGGCGAATATGCTTATCTCCGCCATTTGAACCACATCAAGAGTAATTGTCGACGGGTGATAGGACTGACAAGTAGGTTGTTTCAACATAGATGCAAAGCTTAAGTGGAGCTGCGGCGATGTGCGTCGATAAGCTTTTACTAGCTATGCACTTGCATGGAATAGTTTGGAGATAAGCATCAATGATGAGGGGCCGAGACTTGAGAGGAAGGCCGGGTTCTTGAAGACGACAAGCGTCGATGAGACAATTGATGGATATCGCGAAGTACTACCAAGTGGTTGGCGAATATTGTTGGGTGTGGCTCCTCCGAGAGGCCACCGTCAACTTCAACAGATTTAGGTGAAGATCTGAACATCACACCGGAACCCCCCCCCCCTGGGGCCCTTCTGGTTCTAATTCCCAGGTGCCGTGAGGACTCCAGATTGCATCAACATGCCGGATATCACTATTCATACATCCCTACTTTTTACCCCAAAAAGGAAGGTATTTATTCCCAACATATCCATCGTCGTCAACGAAGAGTCCGGCCTCATAACCGCCGTTATCACCCGCCAAAACGACGACGACATCCCCTCAGATCCGACTCCTAACATCATCGATCTCCGCAACAAGGTCGTTCTCCCTGGCTTCGTCGATGCACACACACACATATTTCTCCATGCATATTCCGAGGTCGACAACCAGCGACAAAAGCGCGATGAGTCCATCCCGGAGCGAATCATCCGCGCAGTCAACCACTGCCGGACTGCTTTGCTGGCAGGGTATACGACCTACCGCGATCTGGGATCAGAGAATATGTCGACCTTTGACGCGAATGTGCGGGATGCTATTGCCAGGGGTTTGACTCCCGGCCCACGCCTCTTCGTGGCCACGCGGGTCCTGTCTTCTACGGGGACGCTGGACCTGAGGACCGAGAACGCTGCGAACGGGCACTTGCTGCCCAACGGAGCGGGGCCGGACGTCGTTGACGGGGTCCTGGAAGCGCGGAAGGCCGTGCGACGGCGGATTGCCGAAGGTGCGGACATCATCAAGGTGTTCATCGATTATAGACGGCGGATCATGCGGTCACCGCCAGCACAACCACATCCGTACAAGCCTAGCGTGCTACACCCGCCCAGGGTACCGAACCCGGACGTGGTGAGCTTTAGCCAGGAGGAGGTGGATGCTATTGTCACAGAGGCCAGGCTGGCGAGCTGTCCTGTTGCCGCGCATGCGCACACCAAAGAAGGCGCTCTGATCGCTGTCAAGGCGGGGGTGGACACGCTGGAGCATGTTGTTGTCAATGGGGACGAAGAAGTCTTCGCGGCGATGAAGGAGAAGGGCGTGATATTGGTGCCAACTCTAGGGGTTCTGGAGAAATTGCAACCACCGGAGAAGTTCTTGGAAATCATGACAAAGGTCAAAGTCGCATGGGACATGGGAGTGAGAATGGCTTGCGGTGGCGATACTGGGACTTTTAGCCATGGCGACAATGCGCGGGAGATGGAATTGATGGTCAAGGCCGGTATACCTATTGAGAATGTGCTTGAGATGTGTACTGTGGGAGGATGGGAAGCCTGTGGCGGCGATCTCTGTGGACGAAGATTCGGGTGGCTGGAAGAAGGTTGCCAAGCCGATATCATCGCTCTGGAGAACGATCCTCGGACAGACCCAGGAGCTCTGAGAAAAGCTTCATTTGTTATGAAGGATGCTAGAGTCTGGAAGCGTGACGGAGAGGCCATAGGGATGATTTAGACCTCGGAAATGGACTGTGATCAACTCGAGTGGTCGTTGCTTTGGGTGTCCGCCTCCGACCAGGCTCCTCTATTTATCCACCCTACTCTAGGGTACTTGGCAGAAGCATGTATTTGGCGGAAGTTTGGTAGTCATCATATCGCACCTATCAATTGATTACCATTGATCCGTGTCATCTGTAGTATGGTGCGCGACAGCGCAAACTCGGACAAAAGTCACTTTACCACTATAGCCACACTATTTTTCTACCAGAAATACTATTATCAACCTTTCACATATAACGTTCATTACTAATCCTACACTTTAGTATACGGGAAAGTAATATAGTATATATAATACTTACTAATCGAAGATATATTAGAGTATTTTAAGTTATTTCTATTTATTTATTCTTAATTTAAAAATAGATAAAGTATTAAGGAAGCCCGAAATCTAAGGTAGGGTGAATTTAAAGAGCCTTAAGAATTCTGGAAATAAAAAGGTTCTTATGCGTAAAATTATCTTATCGGCTCGGCACCTTATTACCGATAAGATAAGACTATATTAAACTTTTCGAAATTCTTTTTTTCTTTCTTATTTTTATTACTAGTTTAAAAAGGCTATAGTAGATATAATAAATAAATATATCAGGTATATATATTATATAGATTACTAATATAATTTGTATATATTTTATACAGGTAAGGGAGGCCTTAAAATATAGTATTTAGGGTTCGCCTCCTTAGTGTTAAAGGGGTCCCGGGTGTATAGCTATTAAGGAAATCTGACTTTTGTCCGAGTTTGCGCTGTCGCGCACCATATGTAGGGACGATCTCCCGCTCCCCGATCAGCACAGCAGAAACTGACACCCGGAAGAAAAGGAAGTACAGCTCATTCATAAAGACATCGGTTGTTTTGCATTGTGATGCCACGATCCTGACCTGCCTAGACAGGCCTTCTCATTTTCACATCCTACGTCCTCGACATCCGCTCTTCTCAGAGCCCCGGATGCCCATATGGATCCAGATGCGGTTTTCCATGCTCTTGTATCCAAGGGCTGTGCGTCAAGATTGATGCCTCAAGCTCCGCATAAGCTTGGTCGAGATCCATCTACGTAACCTTTTTGGGGAGCAGCTTCCTGCTTCAAGCCTCGGTTTTCGGTTTTGAGTTGCTCAACACTTTGATCTTAATAGTCACTGCAGTCACTAACTGGCTAAATTATATTACTGAGATGTGTTATCTGGTTTGTCCCGACATCTGGACCCCGTCTCGAATGTGACATCTTGAATTCCCGGACCCGTGGACGTCTTTACTTAGATAGTTCTGTAGAAACGTTGCCCGATATTGTTCTGCGCCGGGCCGGTCGTTGTCGGACATTGCGGGTCCCGAGGTCTCGTTCGGAATCTTCCTGGCTTGTTATCATCGAATGGCGGATAATTCCGGCAGACTACACTGGCTGAAAAGGGACACCAGAAGAGAACCACCTGAGGGCTGATCCAGATTAACCCTACGAGCCCCGTGCGATCTCCGATTATTTATAATGTCTAGCACGCCTTTAAACACCAAGACCGGTCTGCCCGTGGCACATGCGACATTGCCGTTCTGGCGGACTGAGCTCCACGAGCTTGACAGCTTCAGATCATACGAATCACTGCCTTCACAATGTGACATCCTCGTGATCGGTGCCGGGTATGCGGGCGTCAGCACCTTGTACCATCTTCTTGAATCAGAGAATGCCCCAGACCCGTCAAGAATAGTTTTGGTGGAGGCGCGTGAGGCGTGCTCAGGGGCATCTGGCCGCAACGGTAAGGAATAGCCGTCGTCAAGTTTTACAACAGAAAGAACCAGACTTTGATTGTCTTCAGGTGGTCATATAAAGCCCGATGTCTATTACAACATCTTGAAATACACGAAGAAGTATGGTGCGGAAAACGCCGCGGCTTTTGCTCGGTTCGAGGCCGCGAACATCTATGCTGTCAAGGAGATGGTTGAGAGGGAGAACATCGACTGCGACTTCGTCCTGACCAGGGCCCTCGACGTCTACCTTGACGAGGCTCACGCCAATGCAACTCATGATGCATACCAAGAACTACGCAGAATCGGAGTGGCGGATCTTGGTGATGTTCAATACCTCGAAGGGTCAAAGGCTGAGGCTGTGTGTTTCCCACGATGCCTGGGATCTCCCCGAGTACAACGCTAACACAGTCCAGATATCAGGAGTGAAGGGAGCTAAGTGCTGTTTCTCGTTCGCAGCGGCCCATTTATGGCCCTACAAACTGGTAATGCATCTCCTCTCTAAGCTTGTTGCCAAAGGGATCAACCTGCAAACCCACACGCCCGTCTCGTCCATCTCCTCGACCCCGGATTCAGAGGGACGCTGGACCGTCACGACTTCGCGGGGCTCCATCTGTGCAAGCAAAATCATCTTCGCGACAAACGGCTACACAGCAGCCATCGCCCCCCAATTTGAGCAGAAGATTGTGCCGGTCCGCGGGATTTGCAGCCGCATCATTCCTACCGTGCCAGAGAAGACCTCAAATCTAGTCAATACCTACTCTCTGCGTTACGGGCCTGCACTCTATGACTACATGATCCCACGTCTGGACAGATCCATCGTCATTGGCGGGGCAAAAGATCGGTTCTGGCATGACAAGTCGCATTGGTACGGCGTTACGGACGACAGTAAGCTAATAGAGCCAGCTAAGGACTATTTTGATGGGCTTATGCAGAGACATTTCAACGGCTGGGAAGAGTCTGGTGCTTATACAGATAGCGTGTGGACAGGCATTATGGGTTGGAGTTCCGATTTCATGCCTTTCGTTGGCGAGATGCCAGGCAAGAAGGGGCAGTATATCACGGCGGGTTTCAGTGGACACGGCATGCCTCTCATCTACCTTGCAACCAAGGCATTGGCTGAAATAATCAGAGGCGAGAAGACGTTTGAGGATACTAATTTGCCAGCTGTGTTCAAGCCAACACAAGAAAGACTGGACAGTCAGAAGAATGAGATTCTGGGAATATGATACTCCTGTGCTTCATTGCATACTAGTACCCTAGGGTATCCATTCATCTCCAGTCCTTTAAAGTTATTCATATGACTATCCTTCACTATTGTGGAAACGGAGTCCAACGGTTCCCAAAATAACTTACACCGTCTAGCCGTGCTCTCTCGAAAGTTTTAGACTTCGACGATGGATTGAAACGTGAGTTTGAAGCAGCCCACTAGTTGACAATAGGTCATCTTGTATTGTAGTCTGCTACCATCTTCTGCTTATTATCGCAAAGAGGTCGAATTCTGTTTTATCTTCGAGGACTGTTCCGTGACATTTCTTATACCAAATGTCACACAGCAAAGACTGCTGTGTCTGGCGTGGCAGCCACGGTTGCCAGACGGTACTGTAGGAGCCTCTGTAATTTATCAGAGATGCCCTTGGGCCATATCTTTGGATTTTGAGCTGCGCAGGCAATTGAAGGCATCCAGGTACTGAGAGACTTGGAAGCTGGTAGAATTTATCACTGATAGGACGAATGGTGATGGACAAGTTGCTCCAAGCTCAATGTGCATGTCAACCTGTCCATGGCGAGTCCTTCGTGAATACTGGTGACAGATCCTGAAGGAAGTTCCAACCCTCCGCGGGCCAGTCAAACTCTTCCATCCCACTAGAATTTGTAGTATTATCCGGTAGAGAAGCCGAGAATTCGGCCTCAGTTGTCACAGACTCGGCGGCTAGCGGTGTACCCCATGCTGGAGGTCCCTCAGGAAACAGGAGCTTGCGCAACTTCTCCGTGGTTTCTGCCTCTGAGGCTTTCGACGGAGAGGAGACACCTGCAATGATCTTGTCCCTGAATGCAACAGTGACTTCGTTCACTATCGGTGTGAGATACTTGACGCAGATCCCGGCATCCGCCCACGATTCCCCGACCTTGGAGAGTAGCATGAGACAGTCTGGTACGGTGACGGCAAGTATATGTCTGGCTTGCTGCCTGGACGGTATATGATCCCGCAGGGCCCAGCATGCCTCCAACATCACAATGGCAGACTCATAGAGAATGTGGACGGCATGCCAGGGGTAGAACAGCCGCCTGCGGTTAGCTTGTTGTTGGTAGTCCTCGACAACGGCTGAGCAGGCGTCGAAACACGCTTGACGGGACTGAGGTGTTCTCGCCTCCAACCGCGGCGTAGGTCGATAAATACGTGCTTTGACACACGAGTGTTGAACCATCTTGAACTCGAATATTTGAAACCTGGAAAACCCTTTCGCCGTCTCCAACCATTCGTCTAGCCGGCTCGTGATGCTCTCAATCCAGCTGTCGAGATCCGTGAATTCTCCCTGAGCTTGAGTATCTTGCAGGTAGAGAACTCGATAGACCTCCGTCTCAAGTGCCCGCAGGCGGTATAGATGGCTAGCCGATGATTGCTTCTTCGTCTCGTCGTTTCCGATAGAATTCAAGTCAGGGAAGTGAAGCGATGCAGTGATGGACTCTTCGGAGAAAGTCAGCGGAAGCCTGAGTAGAGTGCAAAGCGATCTCTCCATGCCATAGAGCACCCAAAAGAGCTGGTTGCGAAGCCCGGCTTGCTCTTGGGATGGCTTTTCTGACGAGCTCTTATGAAGGCCAAGCTCTAGGACTACTCGTGAACCATTCCAGATACAAGCCCAATTGTCGACCTTGGCTGGGCTCATGTGAGCGTAATGAGCTAGCAGTAGCGAGATCTGAAGCCGCTGCACCTCTGTAGCCCCCGCGATAAGCCG
The DNA here is from genome assembly GCA_016808195.1 of Cytospora chrysosperma. Taxonomy (NCBI): domain Eukaryota; kingdom Fungi; phylum Ascomycota; class Sordariomycetes; order Diaporthales; family Cytosporaceae; genus Cytospora; species Cytospora chrysosperma. Next base: position 6,222,003 of record MU179926.1, on the reverse strand, counting down.
GAGATGTTGGAGAGAGATCGCAAAGAAAGCATCAGACGCTGTCCTGGCTTGTGTCTCATTTTTCCAAGTCAATGTTATTGACGAGATGGCCAAAGCAATGAAGGCAGCAAAGTAGTCGAAATGGGATAGACCGGATTCTGGAGGGATACCCAGAGCCAAAGCCGCATCTGTGTCGCCGCCGTACTCTAGCATCCGGACGAATATGGGACGAAGCCATTTCTCCTGTACACAAGGATATTGAGGCAAGTGGATGTTTGTATAGTTCCAGATCATCTGCTCAAGAGCTGCCGGCGGAATGCGGGAGAGGTTGGTAGAAATTGAGGGTCCATCACGAGGAGGCGTCTGAACCTGCCGGTAGTCCGACGGTGGTTCTAATACCGTCGACTTGATTCTCGATATTGAGAGTGGAGGACAACTTGGCCGGAGAAATAGGGCCGGCGACAGAGTAGAAAGGAAGAAGGGGCTGGATGATGCGCTATCAGGAGAGAGTATAGCATAAGCAAGCCTCGAGACCAAAGCCACCGCAACACTATCGGGTGAATGTTGGAGTTCAGCCGCCTCGCGCTCTAATTGAGCGACATGGTCTTCAAGAGCTCTTACGAGGCTGATCTGCAGAGTCAGTAGGGCGATATCACGTATGGGGACACAAACGATACGTACCTCCTGGGCAGGTCCTCGCCCCCTGAACCGTATCCCCGGCAAACAGCGCCAGCTTTGTTGCAGGCACTACAGGATGGCCAGGCAGAATCACACTGGATATTATTAGTTAACCTTTGTCAATACGGACTTGAGATTTTGAAGTCGATGATCCGGGGACTTTGAGCCGCTTGTGGAGCTATACAGTAAGGGGAAGAAGCACATGTGCACCTGGAGTCACATGGCTGTGGATCGTCACTCATCAACGCACCTTGGTCTTCCTCTTCTTGCATCTGGCACACACTCTTGATGAATGCCGACCGGAAGCTGCCAGTTGGATATCGGGTATCTTGTTCATTTTGGTTGTACTTAAGGCTGTCCCTATCCGATCCGCCTTTTAGGAATTGTGGGAGTCGTGAATGTTGAAGCACTCACTGCACGGAGGGGAACAACCGACGCACTCTGTGGCAGTTCCTCTGTAGCGGGAACCAATGCCGGATGAACAGGGGGCATATCAGCGTATCTAGTGGAGGTTATGCTGTTCTCGAGTCATTACCCCGCTGTAGTATGACAGCTGGGCAGGGGGTTCAATACGACCTCAGTGCCAACCTTGGAACAGATCTGCCGCATGCTCGTCTGCCCTTGTCTTTCACTCTCACTTGTATCTAAATGGGGATTCGGACTTTGAAGCCATATGCTGACCACTGAAATCTGTAGCTATCATGTTGAAGACGTGCACTCGGTGTCGGTCCAGACGCATAAGGGCAAGTCGATATCGGTCTCGCCTCCTTCGAGAATAAGATGTTGGCTGACAGTGACCACTTCAGTGCGATGCACGGCTCCCAGCATGCCAAAACTGCCACAAGTCTGGCCTCTCTTGTGCCTTTTATGATGACATTCTCCAAGAAGACATCCCAAGAAGCTACATCAAGAGCCTCTATGACCGTATCGAGGAGCTGAAAGCGATGGTCTCGGTCCATCAGAGTAGCCCTCAGAGGAATGACACTTCCACTGAAGCTCCCAGGGACTCTACAAGCGAGTTCCAGTTCTTTTTGCCGTCTCGAAACGGCTATTTATTCCTGGAGCAATCTCCCCCAGTCGTTATTGGCAACGCAACCATTCGGAAGTTGCTCCAGCAGGGCGTCAAGATCGACTCGCCGTTTCTCATTCCAGGCAATCCGAACCCGGAGGAAGAGGGGATCAACGTCCATATGGCCTCAAGGCTTGACAGGAGCTCAATATCTTCCAGCACTGTTCGATTGCTACTGGCGCATTACACGAGATGCATCGAGCCAGTCTTCCCCGCAGCCATTACCTTGGCAGATGATTCAGAGGCGAGCCTGAAACATATGAAGGAGATAGACAGGTGCTGCGTTCTCTTAGCCTGCGCTATCGCAGCCATACACAAGAGTTATTACGGACCAGCCTGGAAGATTGTCGCCACAACATGCCGCGAATGGGCTGAGGAGCTCGCGGCAGAGCTGGTGACAAGACGAGACGACCAAACCGTGATTATCCTCCTGCTGCTGATAATCTACGAGCTTGCGGATCCTGAAAGAGGCCTTATCTGGGAGTTGTTGAGCTTTGCAGACAGGACTTGCCTGGAACTGGGCTGGCACCGTACAGATGACCAGGATATACAGCAGTTGACTGGGCCAGCTATGTCACTCAACCCTGAGAAAGGTCGACTGTCGACAGAGGCCAAGAAGCGAGTACTGTCTGTATTGATCCACATCGAAAGGCAAGACTACAGACCTCATCAAGTAGGCCAACAAGATTTTGAAGAACTTACTGACGTCCTATCAGGATGATGAACATTCTCGTACACCGACCAAGCGTCCTCAGCTGCAGCACATCGTGGAATCTGGCTGACAGCGATCTGGCCTACAACCACTGTATCAAGCTCATGCAACTTCTGTTTGAATCCGGAGTCGCACCGGAGGACCCGGCACAATGCCCCTTGACTGGCCCGTTGTCACCCGCGATCGACGTTCTCCAATCAATGCCGCCGTCCGAAGTTTTGACACACGTGGGATGGACCTTGCTCCAGCCAACACTTGCGAACCACCCACTCTGTGACTCTTGTTCATCCTTTTCGACCATTGCTAGGTCCACCAGCTTTGCTTCTCTACACGCACGGGTCTTGTCTGAGGCAGCTTGTCTGATAGACACAGCCCACGCCTTGCTGGTCTGCCAACACACCTTCATCCCACCCATATTCGCCAGCTGCCGGGCTTTTATGGGAGGATGTCTACTTATCACGGCGATTTCTTGCCGGTGGCCCTCAGCAGAGACCTACTCAGCCCATCTCATGAAGTGCTCGGAAGTACTGGCATTCACCGTGCCCATGTGGAAGGGTGGCCGGGACTACTACGACGTTTGGAGACAGATAGCACGCGGAGTCTGACGCAAGCATCATCGGCATTTGGCGACACTTTGTTCCATCATTCTGGTTGTCAACTGTCACAGCCGAGTCTTCATCTTAACCCCCGGAGATACCCAACTCTTGGCAACCTGCCGTCCTGGTAGTTATCAACCCCTCTTGGGCAGGCTTGCCGGACTCTGGCGCTCGGAAGAGGGCCCTGCGCGGAGAACTCCGAGAGCAGCCACCATTCGCGAGTATTCGAATCAGCTCGACATATGTTCCGGAATCTTGATTCCTAGTCAGCTTTTTGGATTCATATCATATTTGGCCAGCCGCAGAGACCACCTGGGCACCATCAGGTCTTAGCGTTGTCTCCCAGCCCGGAGCCTTCTTGTACTGGCTGGCCATCCGTACCTGATCAACCACCATGGCAGCCCTGGACACCATCGACAACACTTTGGTTATGTGTTGGCTTCCTCTGCTGGTGCTTATAGCAGGATTTATCTACCTTCGGTTCTATTACGTCGACTTCGCCGCCATCCAAGGCATCCCTGAGATACCTGGTGGTTCCCTCTTGCATGGGCATTTGTATCAGCTTGGGCAAGATCATGCGACTACGACGGAGAAATGGGCCAAGGAGTATGGCTGGCCCATCTACCAGATCAGACTTGGTAATCGTCGGGTGGTCTTTCTGAACGGTTTCGAGGTTGCGAGGGACTGGCTAGTGACTCGTCAGGGTTGCACTATCGACAGGCCGCTTCTCTACACCTTCCATGGCATTGTCTCGAAGACATCCGGTAAGTATTCTGATACTTCCCCGTGGATGTACCATATGTTCTGAGAACGATACAGCCTCTACTATCGGCAGCAATCCCTGGAATGACCGGACCAAGAAACAGCGACGTGTTGTTGGGTCTTTGACCACTACACCGGCCATCATGAGGCTCACAGGCTTGCTCGATCTCGAAACTTGGCAGATGATACAAGGAATCTTCGAGGCGAGCAAAGAAGGCAACGCTATATCTCCTCATATCTACCAGAAGCGGCTGGCGCTCAACATTGTTCTGATGTTTTGCTATGAAAGGCGGTTTGAAGATATTGCGGATCCACTGATGTCTGGAATTCTGGCTGATGCCAAAGTGATTTCAAGGTATGCACAGTGCAGAATGTGTAGTAGGGAGTATTTCTGACAGGTACTCACAGCTTCCGGTCCACAAACTCGAATGCACAGGATTACATCCCTTATCTCAGATTTGGATTTCTCCAAGACAAGAATCGCGCCGCTGCTGCAAAAGAGGTCCGGGGCAGGCGGGATATGTGGCTTGCTGCTCTCCTCGAAGAGGTTAAGGAAAGCATTGCGGCAGAGAAGGCCAAGAGTTGTGTTGCTTCTGGTCTGCTCACTGACATGCATGAGAATCTTACGAGACGTAAGCGCCTCCTTTTCCGTCAATTCTTCCCATGCTGACTACAAACATTGTAGACGATGTTCGCACAATCCTTGGTGGTCTCATGTCTGGTGGCTTTGAGACAGTCCTAGCAACAGCAATCGCAGGCATAGCGTATCTCGCAAGCCCCGAGGGTCAGATTATCCAGGCTACGGCTTACAAGGATATCATCGATGGATATGGCAGCGTTGAGGCTGCTTTCCAACAAGCTGTCACCGATGAAAAGTCTCCCTACGTGGCGGCCTTCGTCCGCGAAACCCTCCGATACTACCCCCCACTTCACATTCTCCCACCGCGGCAAACATATCAAGACTTCGAGTGGAATGGGGTGAAGATACCCAAGGGCGTGATGGTGCTCGCCAATGCGCAAGCAATCAACCACGGTACGAGTCTCCATGATCAGCATCTTCCTGCACGATGGCTAACGATCACTGTTACAGATCCGGCTACTTATGGTCCTGACGCACACCTTTTCCGGCCAGAGCGATGGACTGACCCTAACCTGGCCAGCAAAGTGCCTGCACCCTACCATTTCTCGTACGGCGCAGGCTCACGCATGTGCACGGCTGTCAACTTCTCAAACCGAATCCTGTACGCCATCTTCTTGAGACTGATAGTGACTTTCGGGATCAGGCAGAGCGATACTGAGCCACCGACCTTGCACTACATCGATTACAACTGTGACACCACAGCCCAGGGCGCAATACCGAGGGATTTCAAGGCTTATTTCAAGCTACGGGACAGAAAGGCCTTCGATGCTTGCATGAAGCAGTCGGAAGAGAACACGAGGGATGTCACGAACGGTATAGTTCGTTGAATCAAGGACAATATCGCACGAGAGATAGACCGTTCGACATCTGGACGGTATCTACTATGTAGGTGTATAAGGCTGCCACAATGTACTGATTTTATTTCAAATATCCCCCGTCGAGCTGCCAAGAGCTATGCATGCATGACAATACTGTATCATGTACTTAAGTACTTAAGTAGATTGTTGATCTCACTCACGGTTGATGCATCTTATGTAATCAGCCACCACACAAGCCCGCTTAGACATGCAACCAACCAACCTCCAAAAATCGTGGTGGAAAACAACCTCCAGCCAACTTCACAACGATTAAACCTCACTTTCTATATCAAAACAACAAGAAAAAGGGCTGCTGGCGCAATGGCTAGCGTATTACTCTCCGGTGGTAAAGGTTCTAGGTTCGAGTCCTAGGTAGCTCGCTTTTTGTTCTTGACTGGAATAAATTCCCCTCATAACCCACTTCTGTGGTAATAATCATTCAACGGCTACATGGGACCTTCTGGCTCAGTTTTGCAGGTCTGTTACATCTATACGTGTTTGTCCCATACAGGTCTAACTCCTTTTTGCCAGTACTCTTTCACATATCTCCTTTTCAGCCGTTGCCTCTTTACAGCAGTCACTTCTTCATAATCTATAGCTGTTGCTTGTTGATATGTAGTACTGGTCAAGATCGTCATCCGTTTGTGGCTCTCAATATGCTGACATTTTTTGTTTTTGTTTCATTGGTAGTAATCGTCCTGAACAGCAGGCTGAATGTTACATGTCAGTAGGAGCCCAGCTTTACGTGAGGTTGAAAAGGTGCTTCCAGCTTTATGAAGCCTTACTATGCAGATTCCTACAGATTAATTGTGTACAGGAGGTTAATGACACCAGGAAATTCCCACAGTCCAAGATCCGGGCAACTATCCATTTTAAGCCGTTCGAAGTGACAACAAAAGAGCCCAATGTCAAAAGCAGACTATACTATTGGGATCAGATGCCGGTATTGGTAGCCATGACATCCTCCTGGTAATGATGATTATCATCATTGATGTGGCCTTCCGGTCCCGGTAACCTCTGCGTGACAAATACCAGTGCTGGGCAATAAAACAAAACCGAATGACACTCCCAAGTACACACCGAGACAACCAGACAACCCCCTATATTTTTCCATAGTGAGTACAGCCACTAATTAGCGCTCCATGAGCTCCTCCATCAACGTCGGACCGGTACTCGTGTGACCAAACACCTCTTCCATATCGGCCTCAGTCACCGACTGGGCGAGCCTGCTGAGCTCAGGCCCTTTCAAGGCGAAAGCTTTCACCACTCCATATTCTTCCAAGTATCTGCGCATAGCTATCAGACGCGCTTTGAACTTGTCAACACTGGCATGTGTGATCTTGACGCTGTGCTGTCGCTTCCATGCCGCCATGGTGCTGTTCAGGTCTGCACGGTAGCTGTCTTCGTCGTTGGTTGGGACCTTGTAGAGCAGGCGAACGAGATCGAAATCTTGCTTTACTCGCACGAAATGGCGGAGGATGAATTCGGTAGGCATGATAGTCGTGAGATTGTTCTTGTCGAATTGTTGGACAAATGTGATGAAACCCATCACATACTTGGCGGTGTCTGTGGGTACCGCCACAGCTGTCACGTTGTTATCGTAGAGCATGGTAAGCTGGATATCATACCCACTGTCCTTCTCCGCACTGGGCACGACGAGATGGCCATCGCTGATGATCGGGTAGCCTTCACGGACGGCTTTGACGGCGGGGCAGTCGCTGCCCAGACTGGCAGCACCATGCTGGTTTGGGGTGGTAGCAAGAGCCTGAGCAAGTGTTTTGAAGAAAGCCACCTCTTCTTCACTGGTAGGCTGCTGTACATCTGTGTCTTTCTTGTTGAGATCGAAACGGGTGCGCTTGGCTGGACGGTTGTTTTCGATGGTAGATGTGGGAGCTCGTGGGTTCGTTAAACCCTCTTTATCAGAGGGGTCGTACAACAGGTTGATGGGTTCAGCTGCGGATTCACCCTTCTTGCCTCGCATTTCAAGCGGGCCGTGGATGGTGGCGGGCGAAGCGTTCTTGACAGGTATGACAGTGATCGAGTCTGCGCACAGATTGCTCTCCGTTTTAGACATCGTGCCATCAAAATCAGCCAGTTTCTTTTGTCCCTTCCAAAACTCTGGATGAAGTTCCCATCCCCTGTATATGGCAGATTTGCGGTTAATCCAGCCAGGCATGGGAAACTTCTTCAGGTAGGCCTGGGCGTCTTCTCTGGTGATCTGCTTGCCGCACGGGTAGGCATCGAACAGGTCATGAGGGGCATAAATGTTGTATTCGGCGGCCCTGTCGGTCAAATCCGTGTAGCCTTGCTCCATCAATGTGGCTCTGAAAGCATCTCTGTCTTCTTGGTGTCGGGCGAGAATCGCAGCAAACTGATTGTCCTTGGTAGGTGTGTGGACGCACACCTGGCTCTCGCCCCCGAAGATGTAGAGGCCCCAACGGTAGGTATCCAGTGTAAGTATGCCTTTTTGGCAAGCCTTGAACATCTTCGCATACTCTGTTGTTCTGCTTCGCCTGCAATGCGGGAGTTCGGGGTCCTGACCTGTTGGGTAGGGCACAAGATAGAATTCTGGCATCTTGTGTTTGTCACTGACGAATAGCCGATATTGGCAGTTAAGCTTGTGGTAGGTTCCTAACGTGTTGGGCTTCGCAATGGTGGTGGATGTAAGGGAGTAATTAGTAAGGGTGCAATCGAAGCTCCTGATGCGAAATGATGGCAAGAATGAGGGAAGTGAATGATGATCTTCCAGAGAACAGGTGATGAGAACAAAGGACGGATGAAGATGAAATGGTGAGAGAATTTTCATAAAATCAACATTCGGGCTGCAGTTTCTTACATATCAGGAAGATAAGCCAACGAGGCTGTCAATTCTAGTGAAAATATCTCTAAATGGCCGTGTCGAAAACTCCTAAGTACTTAGGTATCTAGGTACCTATGTACTTCAGTACATTTTCCTTTCCCATCCATTTTCAGTGACCACAAACGGCTAACCTGAATTTCTACAGTCTCTGGGGCAAACTAGGAGCCCAACAAATCCTCGTCAGCTTCGGGACAGCCGTCAAGGGTTGTCAACTCCTGCATAAATACAAGCTCGGCTGGGGGAATAGCCTCCGATATATTGATACCGTGGTCGCTCCTAAGCATTCTAGGTCTGTTGTGACCAGCCTACCTGTCGTGCTATATGATGAGCAAGGTATGCGCGGGCGGGTACAATTTCGCATGCCAAGATCTCAGTAAGTAAAACTGAAGAAACCCATCCTTCTATTACAATGTTGACTGTGCAACAGGTACTTCTTCCCTGCAGCATATGTCAAGGCAGTCATTCCTCTCTACCAAGTCAATCCTTACAAGAATCTGGACAGTGTATATATACGCGTTGCTGTCGGGCTGCTGTCAGGCTGGTATTCCACTTCTCGAGAAATGGAACACGTGGACGCTGGAAATTGAATCACGAGTGCAGTGTTCTGGATCTTGATCCAACGTCTTCCACACTAATCGTCAGCTCTGAGAGCATAAGACTGCAAGCCGCGACGAAAGGATCCAAAACCTTGCAAGACAGGGAGACCGCGCAAGCACAGTAACAGAAGGATATGCCAACTCGACTACAAATATGCCGGGCAACCCCTCGTAGCCAAGCGGCTCAAAAGAGGCGCCAGTGAACACATGGGCAAACTGAGGCTCCTCTGCTACTACGTCGACTTCAAGACGGGCAAGCAATGCACAAGCCAACAGAACAAAAATTCGGAGGTGGGGGGGGGGGGGGGAGACGGTGTGCCTGCTATGCAACCAGTTACAAGTATTCTTCCCCAACAACAAGAAGCACATGGCGCGTCGTTCTTCAACGGACTCAAGCTTCAGAGACCAACGTAATCCAACCGCACGAGGGTATTAATGGATCCTTTCTATTCCAGAGGAAAGTTGAATAAGAAGGGCAATGCGACATCAACATCACGTTCACTGATAGCCCACAAACTGTAAGCTATATCTCATGGCCCCGATTTCCGACATGCCAGTACTTGGTATCCTAGTATCCCACACCCCAACTACCATAACATATGCCTGCTATAGTAGTATGCGACATCTCGAGGTCCAATGTCCTGATATCATATGTCCCAAGTCCTACATCCCAGTATCCCACATCCCAGTTTTCAATGTTCGCAAATTATGCCAATTCTATAGTCTGTTATTCTATCCATCATCATATATCCTGAAAACTTGGGTTATAGAATGATGAAGGCAGGCGTAGGAGAAGTCCTAGTCAATATGAACGATGAAGATAAAAGTGGGTTCGGCCTCGGCTGACAAGTACCTACTTACACAGTAGGTACTTAGGTACAGATATGATTGGCTCTTTATCCACTAACACGGCCATTCAAGGATAGCCTCGATAGCCCTCACAGCCTTGAGGACTTATTCATAAGAGACTCTGCTCAAGTGGGCAACAAACCTCGGAATTCTCGACCTGTTGCGAGCCACAAGGACCAAACACAAAGAGACCACAACTGTAATAGCAACTATTCCGGCGGTTCAAGAGTGTATCAAAACGGGGATTGGTTGCAGATGTCCTTGTGGCAACTTGGTCTACACTACCACAGCGGCATCACGCACAACTTTACGGTGGCCATCCAAGTCCAGCTGGCTGTTTGTCAACGTCTTTTGCATTATCCTTAGGACCAACACAGCTGCCAACGTTCCGTTGTTCCGTTGTATGAGGTAAATGCCTGGTTGCCCTTGCAGGCGAAGGTTGTCGAATATAGCCGGTGTCAGTCAAACAGCCGAGATAGCGACAGGGCCAGCATAAAACAGCCAAAGAAATAAACATCACTTCTCAATTTCTGGGCAACCTGCTAGAGAGGCTGGAGCATCTGGAACTAAGTAGTCACTTTGAAACGGTGTGATTGATGGAAGGCCCCAAAAAGTTGCACCCCGCTCCCAACATTGAATTTACGTCTTTCATTCTACCATAGCCACACGTCTCACATATCCAAGAACAACGCGGTCAAGTTGACCCTTCATAGGAACTCGGCACGAGCCATCCGCTGCTGCTGCTCCCGCAGATCAGCCCAATTACGCAGCTCCTGCTCCTCGTCATCAGGCGTCATGATGCCGCTTGCCTGGCCGCCGGGGGTCAGAGTCGTGCCGGTCCCTGTCTTCTCCAGGCGCGTGAGGATCTCAAGAAATACCCTGAGATACTCCTCGTTTTGCAACTCGTACCGTCCCTTCCGGTCGACAGGATCCCCCAGCAGCGTACCCGCGACCTGGCGGATCTTTCCGATGAGAGAGCCACCGTTGGGCTCCATGTTGCGCTGTTCGATGGACGTCACAACCGTGAAGAAGTTGTGAACAATCTCCTCGCGCTCTGCCAGGAACATGTCGTCGATCTCGTCCCGCTCGGCGACAGCTCGTATGGCGGCTGCGGCCAAGGACGACGACGTGTCCGAGGCTGTTCTGTATATGATGCTTGGCTCGGCCGCGCGTGCCTGTTCGGCGCGTTTGATGTTGCGGTGGACATCGCGGAGGGAAAGGTAGCGCTCAACGTAGTGAGACCGGGTGCTCAGCAAGGACGCATATGTGTTGGCTTTCTGTATCTCGTTCTGCAGATATCGCTTGTCTGCCCCATTCGCCGCGACTAAATGCCGGACATCATTGTTTGGTTGGGTATTCGGGTAGGCAGGCGGAACGTATTGGTAAGCGGAAGTGCCATTCGAGCTGCCCTGCACTGGCGGGGCAAGGGGGACGTTCTTTGGGGCGGTGTTGCTCATGTCGAGTCTCAGCACACGCGGGAGATACTGCTCAATGGACTTGACCTTGACGAGAGAATCGTGCAGACACTTCTTCTGCTGCTCCCAAGTACACGCCGAAATGCCTTGTAAGAGCTCTATCCGTACAAGATCATCCATCGTCTGGTAGATCTGGATGCACTTGACAAAGCTAGTCAAGACAGAGACGGTTCCCTCGGGCTGGGGAAGGATCCTGTCTGGCAGGATATACGCATCATCCACCTCTCGTGGCCAATCAGGGTAAGGTGTGTTGGGCGTGGCTGGCAACATGATTATGTCTCGAGTTGAATTACCCACTTGGCCCATGGATCTGGACCAACATTAGTCATCTGAGGACACAAGCACACCCGCATTGAAGCTTACCGAATACCTAGATAAATGGTCCAATAGATGCGCTTCCCCATCTCATCAGTGATAAAGTCGGTAGGCCCGTCGTCAAGTCGGTCTTGGTCGAGGGAGAGAGAGGTTGGAGGAGGTCTCCTCTTATGGAATCCCATCTCACGGAGGAAGCGCAGTGACTCTTCCATGAACCGACGACACTGGTTCCAACGCATGGTGTAGCCGGTTGCGAGACACAGGAAGTAGCTGATGGCTGCATCGTTCACCGTGACATTGTCCCTGAGCATCGACTCGGATGTCCGCATGTCGAGAGCAACCTTCATGCACCGGTCGACCAACATGATAGAGCGTGGGAACTTGTCGTAGCTATGCGTAGCCTTCAAGTGGAGGCGTGCCGAGCGTGGGAAAGACGCAACCAGAGCACTGATCATACCTGCCAGCAGGGCCAGAAATTCAGGGTTCCTTCGATCCTCGCGGTTCTCAAAAGCCTCGCGGAAAGTGGGCTCGTGCGGGAACGGAACGAGAGGATGTATGTAGGTGTAGAAGTCGTCGACGAAGAGTCTGAGAACCCCCAGAGGCGCGATGCACAGCTCGGCATCCATGACCGTCGGTGTATCCGGTGCGCCCAAAGAGACGAGAGCCTGGGCTGCTTTCTGATGGGTTGGGGTTGTAGTTTCGCTTGCGCCATCGGACTCGAGCCTTCGTCTTTTCTCGGCCTCTCTGGCCGCTTGTGCAGCTCTGTTTGGAGGACCTCGTCGCTTCTTCACTCGTTCGTAGGTACATGCGACGTTAAGCTCTCGGCAAGGCCCACATGGAGGAGGCCCTCCTTCGCACTGGACCAGATAGAAGTCAGCTTGAGCGCATGGCGTGTCGGAGATCCAGAAGTAGAGAGCGGGCATTCCGAGAAGTAACGAACCTTGACCTTCCTGGTGCTACAGAGATCGCAGGCCCTGGGGATCCGTGTGTTCTTCTTCGACTGGGCCGAAGTTGCAGAAGCAGCAGGCGTGGGTGCCTGTTGGCTTTGCGGACTTGCAGATGATCCATGATTGTCTATAGAAGGGTAATGGCCTTCAGGGGCACCGGTGTGTGGTAGCTGTGGCTGCTGCTGCTGTGGCTGCTGCTGCTGCTGGTGATGTTGTGCAGGGTTCAAGATGCCATGAGGCACGGGGTCTTGCAGAGCAATAGCCAGGCTGCCGTGAGCACTGGCTGCATACGCTGGGCTCTGACTATGGCCAGCTCCATGATGATGGGAGTTGGTGTATGGTGGCTGTAAGGCCGGAGTTGGGGGCGGCAGGTATGGAGGAGCGCTCACGGCAGGATCGGACTTCGATGAGAGGATTGCTTGGCCTGATAAGGACGCAGCAGGATCACTGTGATATCCTGACATCATGAAGTATCCTATCACTCACCCTCCTGTCGCAGGGATTGGAATGAAAGGAGCCGTGGTAAAATGTCGGTTGCAGTCCGGTTCAACATCGGACGTTGCGCACCAAACGGCGTATGCACGTGTGACATAATGCTGTGGAGCGCCCCCGCACCCCCACACTTACCCCTGATCGACATGGATCAGTGGGTTTCAATCACGTGCACTGTCTTTTCTTAAGCTTCAGCTGGACCTCACTGGTCTTACAGGAGCCTGCATAGCACACCCAACCCCTCAAGTGCTAGGTACTTATAGTATTTGCGACACTTGTCAGGCCTTCCGGGCTTCAGACTGATGCGCTACGTATCAACCAAGCCATCAATGGTATATACTAGATATGTACTATCATCACCCAGATCTTCAACCACAGATTCCCCGGCAGATTACATGATTCTGTGCAATCTCGCACACTTGGTCAGACGCGAAGGATTCGTCAAATCTGGCTGGCCGCCTTCAGGAGGGTGTCTATACTAACATCTATGTGCATTACAATAATAACACAGGGGAGGAAGTAGTGTGGCCAAGCAGACCATGAGAATACCCAACTTTGGAATTGCAGGCCTCAATTTCCGGGTTTCGAATCTTATTGTAAGCAAGATTGCAATCGATTACATGATACTGATACTATATAGATGGATAAACGTAGAGACGTACATCGTAGATATATCAGACCAATCTTGGGTACCAAAGTTCAGTGTCCCAAACCATGGGGGAAACAACATGCCGCAGCTAAAGGAAACGTAAAGTCTCAGACGCCAGACCTCCTCCCATGTGTCCAGTCACCCTCGGAGGTCATCATGCTGTATCACGCCCAGCTCGGCGTAGAATGTGATCGTACATAGTGATATCAAGCCACTTTCTCTTCAAGGTCAGGAGGACAGTATCATTTCAAGTGCTGAGATGCTGTCAGTGGGATGCAACCAGCTTTATTGAGGTCAAAAGAGCAGGCCGTATATATGATGAACCGGTCAGAATCTGGTATGAGGGTAGTCGTACCTAGTAGCTAACTTGCCTATACGGCGAGACAGGGGGTGGCCCGTAAGCACCTGTCCTGTAATTGTAGTCTCCCACATGCAGAGGAACTTCATCCATGGGAGGATTTACAGGCATCCCAGGGGCGTGCGTCGGTGGGAAACCCGATGCTTGTTGCGGAAACGAATCCCGAGAAGCCAGCGAGGCCAGACCCGAAGATGACCTACTGAACGACTCCTCAGTCACATTCTTCTCGCGTAGGCTGGACCCGCCGATTGCTCGGTTGTGCTGTGCGGAACCGCGCTTCTTCTGGGCGAAAAACTCGTAGGCCCAGTAAAAGACGGACAGGAGCATCAGTGCGAACGTCGCCCAGGTCATGGCAATGAATTTGCCGCCCTGTTGGGCATAAAGCCCGATGCCATTGCCCAGACTTGTGACGGCCTCGACAACCTTGTTGCTTCCGACTGTGGTGATAAGGTTTCCTACGAGGAGGAAGAGAACCGCAAGGCCAGCCAGGCCCAAGTTGGCCAAGACGATGATCTTCCCGGATTTGGGTATGAGAAGGACTGCGCCAATGGAGGCGAAAAAGGTCAATCCGATAAAGAGAGCTGCAATGATGTACATGGACACAATTGCCTTGATAACCTTGGGGATGTCGTCGAGTTTCTCCTGAATGCCCTTGGTGAAACCCACGTCTGCCAGGTTCAATGATAATGGGCCAACGTTGAGCTCGTGATCGAGCAGCGCAGAGATGTTCAGCATATCTGTGAATCATGTCAGATATCAAATGAGCAATTTCAATGTTGCGAGCGGTGTTAGAACTCACTATAGTCAAATGCAGTCGTGCAGTTCGTGACGTTAAAGGTGGCGTCGGGGTTTGTGGCATTGGGCTCGAAATCGCCATCACACAGGTCTACCAGGTGGATGGAGTAGAATTCTTTGATACCGAGTTTCTTAGCCAGCTCATCCGCAAGGTCGTTCTCGATGTCGGATAATGCGCTCGAGACGTCGCCTGCTGCGGAAGACGCAACACTTCCAGCTTCAGATGTGAGGGTACTCAGACCGTTTTTTGCACTGTTTATACCGTTGCCTACATCATCTAGAAGCCCTCTCTCCTGATTGGATGAAGAATGGAAGCGGTTCAAGAGAGAGGGAGGCGCTGTTGGCTCAGGTATTGGTGCCCGGACCTTCAAGGAGGAAACCATATTTTGGCCGAGAGTGGAAGTGTTGAACTGCAGACAGAGTTAATCTCTCTAGGAACCTTCGAACACTCCGCAATAGTACTCACGTAGAGAACATGATAATCCTCCATGAAACCAGGCTTATTGCCAGCGAAGATTGTCAGCATCACCAGCACGAAGCTGACGGCTGCAAGGAGGACGGAAACTCCTGGAATGGAATACATTCTGGACGATTAGGATATCGAGGTACCAGCTCGTGGAATAGAAAATAATTTCACGGCGCTGTGGCCAAGAAAGTATAGAAACGAAAAGAAGGTGAGTCGCTTGCTTGAACTGGAGAGAGGGTTCCTCCGCAAGCGCATGGGGTGGCGCTTTAGATAAATAACGTCAGCGGTGATGAAGGTGCAGAGCATCTCATGTAATGGATCAAGTCCTAGAATTATGAAACTCAACGTCTTTCAGATTCAAGACAATTTTGGAGATATAAGATAACTTCTCGTGTCAGGATTTGGGCTGGGCGGTTGCAAATGCCTTTGTGGTGGTCTACCTACTGGCTCTAGCCATGGAACTGTGGCAACGCCGCTCTTTGTCCTACAGATTGGCTGGTAGTAGATGAAGGCCTGAAAAAGCCAGCCTTCCTTGATTTTCAACTTCTGTCTGAATTTCAGCATTCGTTGGTAATCAACAACGAACCAGTGCGTCCAAGCGGTCACATCTCACTCTCCAGGCCCGGGGGCGGTGTCGAGGCCATTGACCCGCGTGCCATCTGACCGAAAAGAGGACATGGAGTCCAGTTCGAAACCCCAAAGAGCCTTGAAGAGGAACAAGCATTCGGCTACATTAATGGCCCGAAATAAAGGCCAAAAGCATGTCTGCCAATTGATTTTGAGGCCGAGGCACTGCATTGCCTTGTTGTGGTCGTCCCGTGGGTCGCCTCAGCGGCCCCAAGGCCTGAAACGCTCTATGGTTGCAGACGGTCTGGTGAGGCCGCCATGCACATGGGAAACCAGTCACAAATGATGTTGCCTACTTGACCTCGATCGGTGTTGCAATTAAGTTGCATGAAGTGGCGCAAGATAACTCGAGCATTGCCATTCTGTTGAGCGCTCCAGGTGTCCCGACATCAGGTCAAAAATGTACTTTTCCATAATGACGCCTGTTGAACTTGTACTCTCCTGTGGTAATCATTACTGTATGAAGAGAAAAGTAGGAAACTACCGTGTCTTCTCCGTCGCCTCATAATTCAACTACTCGATATCTAACACGTGCATGTGCAAAGCCTGAAGAGGGGCGTCAGTGGTAAGTTAAAAGAAGGCAACGTCTGGAAAAAGACATCTGGAGTATAGGCCACAAAAGTAGTCTCTCCCAACATTTCGATGCACGACCCTTCCTTCGCCCTTACCCTAATTCCCCTACATATATTTTTATAAATTCTTTTGGAGACGTGGCCTACTTCGATCCTTTAGACTCGTCTAAGAATTCAATAGTGCTATTTATACTCGTTAATATAAAACATCGAAGAGACGCTATATGCAGAACGTATACGCTACGCCAGTGTGAATGTCCGGTGGAATACTAGGATTGGCGAAACCAAGGCATATATACTTAAGTACTTGAATATACTTGCGTAACGCGATTGTTTCAGGTGGACGTGGTGGTTGGCGGAAAAGTACGAAACATAGCATGTATGTCCATATTTATGCAATTACTAACAATGCAATTGACGGGTCTTTCTGCGGGGTCTGATTGCAACCTTCGACCATAATGGCCAAGATCGAGTTCATCTCAACCATAACACACGCATCTTTGCACAACCCGCCCGTGTCACATGATATATGCCGAGAGTATGGTCCATGACAGGTCTCATAACTCGGAGCTTGAGGTTTCAATCCTGGTCTACTCTTGAGTGACGGTGTCCCGCTAGCCACGGATAAGCACTCAGATCAATGTCACACACTGACTGTGGTACATTCCTTGCCCTTTTCAGACCCCGGTCTCTACTTCACACACACTGTGAGACCCTAAGAAAGAAAAAGAACCAATGTCTCGTGATGATGAATATCTGGACGATGATGCTGAGAATGCCTTGTCACGCTGTCGAAAACCTCCAAGGTCAGCCATCGCGGCCTTACTAGGTGTCCTGCTCCTTGTCAACCTCGCGGCAAGCCTGTATCAGTTGCCCCTGAATAGAGTAGTGGAGAGGCGTCTCTGCCTGGAGTTCTACAAGCAATATGATCCATCCAAGATCGGACCCGATGGAAGCGTTGAGGAAGAGCTGTGCAAAGTGGACACTGTCCAGCAAGGACTTGGACGGATCCAAGGTGCGATGGACACCATCTGGATTGTTGGTGGTGAGCTCCCATTATCACCGATTCTTCTTCTTTCCTGTCGTATGCGATGGCTGACATTACAGACTTCGTTATAACAATACCTCTTGGATTCGTCGCCGAGCGATATGGACGGAGAGCAGTCCTCTGGCTTAACCTTGTCCCAAGGTTCTTCATGCTGATATGGGCTGTTCTTGTCGGCTACTTTGACGACCTCCTGCCGACGAAAGCCATTCTTGCAGGACCCATTTTCTCATTCCTTGGTGGCGATTGTGTGTTCAACTCCATCACCTACTCCCTAGCTGCAAGCATCACGAACGACTACGTCCTTCGCGCTTCTTACTTTGGGTATATGAGCTCCATTTCTTATGTGGTCAACTTGCTCGGGCCGGCCTTGGCCTCCGCATCTATGACGTTACTGCTGTGGCTTCCCTTCTACATCGGAATCGCTCTTCTCGCCATCGCCATCTCGATTATATCCATGCTCCCCGACCACGGTGCATCCCCAAGCCGCCGGGACGAACAAGCCGAGCCACTCCTGTCGTCTCCTCTCCTCAAGGCTCAAGACTCCGAGCACTCCGCGCTCCAGTCGGTCGTCAACCGCTTCCGGACGCTCAAGACAGTCCTGGCGAGCCACCCTCGCAACTTCTCGCTGCTGCTCGTCTGCTTCCTCCTCGCCTCCCTGGCCAGCTCGGACACGAAACTTCTGGTCCAATACATCTCGAAGAGGTACCACTGGACGTTTGCCTCGGCCGGCTACTTGCTCTCGGGCAAGGCCGTCGTCAACTTCACGCTCTTGACCGTCATAGTGCCACGCGTGCTAGCCTCCGCGGCCCATGACAGTAGAGCTGGTGACGACCCCGCAGGCCTGCCAGATCGCATCAATATGCGCTTCGCCAACCTCTGCTTTGCTGCGTCTGTTATCGGAGCCCTGGCCATTGCATTTTCTGCAACTATGTGGCTGCTTGTGCCGGCGCTCCTCGTCTATGCGCTCGGCTCTGCGCTGCCTATCTTCACGCTGTCCTTGCTCAAATCGCCGTCTGTTTCGGCAACAACACTGGACAGTCCGACCGAAGATGGTGGAAGAGTGCCGCAGCCCGTGGGCGATGCAGAGACACATGTCTTTTCTGTTGTAATGCTGGTCAAGACTTTGGGGTCGCTGCTGGGGGCTCCGTTGATGGCAATCTTATGGGTTCATGGCATCGGCCTCGGTGGGATCGCGCTGGGCTTGCCATACTTTGTGAGTGGCGGTTGTTACATCGTGGCCATAGTTGTCTTTAACCACATTGTCGTCGGGTGATGGGGCTGGCGCCCGGTCAGATAACCGTCTAGAAAATCTCTCTCGCTCGGTGATGGAAGCCAAAAGATCACAATTGTGTGTCTTGGTCCATGAATCCAAATCATTGTGCACATACCCTCTGTGTGTATCAAGAGCAAGGGCTATCTTGGAGATGAATGAAGCCTTTGACCAGGGGTCCCAACACGCCTCTGTCCCCATCTTAGTTACGTAGGCGTCTCTTGCAAGGCTGGACGTCGGATGCTGATTGCCTTGCTCCTTGTCAGGCCTGCGCCGTGATTGTGCAAGGGAACTGTACTCATATAAATACTTGAGTATGCTATTAGCCCCGAACTCTGAGTCCTCGATGAGCCATCAATCGGCGTGCAAGTCATCTGGATTGGGCCTGAGTGCTGTGGCTCAGCTTGTGAAATAAGCAGTGCAAACTTTCAAATTGAGCTTGAGTTAATCACTGCACCACGCAATGCCACTTGCTTCTTGTTTCGGGGTTGCTTGGGCCAATGTTAGTGGGCAGAATTGCAACCATGTGATTTCCTTCATATACAGAGACATAACCCATGGCCCAACATCACTACTATCTGTCTCCGTCCCTCAAAGTCTGTGTTCGAAGGGCCTCCCTTGATCTCGGATACCAAGGCTCGATGCCGTAGTCCCCGACATGCTTCGAAGTCTTGTCTAGTTGTTCAAGGTCTTCCTTCCAGTCCCAGGTCTCGCCTGCTGCGAGTCTCTTGCGAATGAGTTTCCTGAGGAGCAGGTCTGCGGGCCCATCCGACGGGCGATCACCGTAGCCACTGGCCTTCGGTGAGTCCAATTCACCATAGGAGCTTTCCGAGAGTTCTATGACAAGATCGTACGAGCGTTTCAGGGCGTCCGGCTTTGGTAGCATCATGAGATCCTCGATTTCCGGCAGGAAGTCCGCCATGGCTTTGCTCATGTCGTCGGAAGTGATCCCCGTTTTTCTGCAGTTGTACATTTGACTGCCAAGCCTTCTGCTCACATCCAACATCCTCTTCCTAATGCTCGCAGCCATTGATAAAGTCGCTTCGGGTCTTGCCATCAGCAGAGGACGGAGGCTTTTCGGCGCCTCTTCGGATTGTGTCAGCCTGTGTACGTGCAGGGACCTCAAGGAGGTGAGAGCTTACGCCGTGCAATCCCAAGTTTGTTTATGAAGAGCAGGGCATCGTTCAGATGAACCTTGATGCGTTCCAGGTCTTGAATATCTTCAACTTTCACAGCTTCTCGGACATCGTGCTGGTCCGACCTCGGCTTCTTCCTGGGCAGAGAAGCATCGGACTCATCATCATAACCATCGTCACCGTCCTCGTCGTCCTCGTTGTCATCAGTATCTTGTCTGCGGCGCTTCTCTGCAGAAGTTGATTGCGAGCTTCTTCCCAGCAAACCTGCAATGGAGGACCTTCGTGCCGCCTTACACGCGGCGGTTGGCGTGTAATTGCCAGGTGGTGCTGCTCGCCGCCCTGGTCGATACCGTTGAGGCATTCTGATATTTACCTGAGGAAGAGTTGATCCAAAGTGCTGACACTGTTTGGTGACATCTGAGACGTATGACGGAACCGAAGTTTGCGATGTTTCCAATTAGGAGTTCACGCCCCTTTGAGACTGGCAGTTCACAACGCGTCGGTCGCGACGCGTGTTCAAGGGTATTCAGGGGCTCCGTAAACCCGCGTCAACCCCCGCATATTGCATGTATGTATTTAGTACATATGATATGAATATGTCAATGCATCTTTAAGCACTTCGTACTTCACCACTGCATCAGCCATGTGAGTGCGGATAATTGGTCGGGGGAGGACTGCCTGCCAGTAAACTAAAAACCGTGAAACTGATAGCATATTAGACTGAAACCAGTTTCGAACTATATTGTTCGGAGGACGCATTGAGCATCTGAACAGACAAGGACAGAGCTCTGCAATTGACGTCTATTTGAAGAAGCCCTTGGATGCAACAACATACATTAGGCCAATAAGACAGAATCTTGAGTCATAAAGGGCTTATAGGAAGCGTTGAATGCGCTAGGAAGAGGCAACCTCATCAACAACCTTTTGAACAACCTCGTCAAGATCTTCGTTTTCTAGCCCGAGCAAGTCCATGGCGAAGTCCGGCTTTTCTTCCCAGTTCCCATTGATTACCCCTAGGACGAAGACCAGGTCTTCAATGGCATCCAGGTCGCCCTTGTCGGCCAGCGCTTTCTTCTCTCGGATAAACTCCTCAGAATCATACCTCTCAGTCTCCCACTTGGCCCCCGTGGCCTTCTCCAACGACTGCAGCACTTCGTTCTGGCTCACGCAAAAGCTCTGTATAAACAGCATCCGATTCTTCGTCACCTCAGGCCGCTGAAGAACTCTCACTGTTGCCTTGGCTATCTGCGCCAGCGTAGCCTGTGAGCTCTTCTGGTTGCCATCATCAATGATCTCGGCCTTCTTGGTCTTCAGGTTGAAGTGCAAGAAGTCCTCCCGCAGCCCCCAGTCGAAGAAGTGCCCGTTGACCAGACTGGTCCAGCTGAACCCGACGTTCTCGGCTGCCAACCTCTGCAGGCTCTCGCGGATCTGCACCTTCCGGTCGAACAGCTTCACCAGCTCCCTCTCCCTCTCGCCGTTGCTGTCACAGCTGCCGAAGTCGGCCGGGATGAGCCTCTTGACCCCTGCGGCAACCGCCGCCTCCCCGAATTTGATCTGTTCCGAGGCGTCCTTGGCTCGGTAGCAAACAACCACGGCGTCCTGGCCACGAAGTTTCTCCGTGAGTTCGTCTAGTGGGAGGCCGTCGGAGATTGTTACGATGTTGATCTTGTCGGGGTGTGCCGGTTTGGACTTGGACGAAGCGCGTTGGAGGACAGTGACCTTGAAGGTACCCTCGGCGACGAAAGCGTCGAGCATAGAAGCCCCAAGGTCGCCAGTGGCTCCTACTAGTGTCACTTTCACAATCGACATGGCGAGTAGCGAGGAGGCTGGAGATGAGTGATTCTAGTGTGGGATGCCGGAGTATTTGTAAGAGGTGGGGATCGGGTCCTTGGAATTGCTTTCTGAGAAAGTGAGCGTTTAGATTGATCCAGGAAATTTGACGTATGAAGACGCTTCTGATCTGTTAAAGAAGTCTTGTTTACACTGGATGCTGCTTGAGGTCTGTTTGTGTGCAGCAAGAGACTAGAACGAATGGGAGTGATGCTGTTGATGATACTCCCTCCATAAGATATTAGTTGCTCAAGTACTAAGTAGATATCTGACTCAAGACTACGAAGCCGGCGGGAGTTTACAGGGTTAGGGCTTCTAAGTATTATAGGTACCACACCGCAGCTCTAGGTGTCACCACTTCATGCACGCAGGTAGCAGCATGGTGCAATGCGCTCCTTGCAATTGCACCCTTAGTCTGCTGCATGTAACGGTGGCAGTCTTCAGGGCAAAGCCCAATCTCTTCATCATGTTGGTAAAGCTGGATGACTGAGAGTCAGGGAGTATTTGTCTGCCCAGGTGGTCTCTCTCAGAGCCGTGCCGAGATTGAGTCACAATGTCTAATGTGACGTACTGACATGACAGCAAGGGTACTTCCCATGTACCTAAATAGTTAGTACCTGAGCTTTATCTTATCGGCAGCGCCCCGCGTGCCCAGTGTGCCCAGGTGGCTTAGGTAATGCCAATGGTGGGGCAAATACGGCTGCTATTTCAAGCGATCAGATGGTCACCTTTTCACCTTTTTTTCGTGTCTACGGGCATTGCGTGTGTACGTCCTGCGATCAAACTAACCACCATGACGACAATTATTCTTGGATCGCAATGGGGTGATGAGGGCAAGGGCAAGTTGACCGATATCCTCTGCCAAGAAGCTCAGATTTGTGCCCGTGCTTCTGTAAGTGTTCCCAGCTACATGCCCTTTTTAATTCACATTCCACCGCGTCATTTCTGTGACGCACCTTGTGTTTTCGTATGACTCTTTTGGACTCTTTTGGGTTGCGAAATCGAATAATCTCCCCTTCTCCTCCCCCCACCACGCCGTGTTTGCCTCTGCGACCTCACTTCTAATTGTCTTCCTCCAGGGCGGTCACAATGCTGGCCACTCAATCAAGGCCAATGGCGTCTCTTACGACTTCCACCTACTCCCTTCTGGTCTCGCCTGTCCTGGTACAGCAAATCTGATAGGCTCGGGAGTCGTCTTCGCAAGTACCCCCTTACTTCCCTCACGGAGCATTGACTTGCCTCTTTGTGCAGCTTAAGTCTGTCACAAACCAAGGCTCGCACGCCCGACTAACAGTATGTGTAGCATGTGCCCTCCTTCTTCAAGGAACTCGGCGAATGCGAAGCGAAGGGGATCAAGGACGCCCGCGAGCGCATCTTCGTCTCCGACCGGTGCCACATCAACTTCGACCTCCACGCCGCCGTCGATGGCCTCGAGGAGATCGAGCTGGGCAAGAACGCCGTCGGTACTACCAAGAGGGGAATTGGCCCATGCTACAGCACCAAGGCCGCCCGCAGCGGTGTGCGCCTTTCCGAGATGTTCAACGAGGAAGTCTTTGAGCGCAAGCTGCGACAGCTGGCGGATGGGTTCAAGAAGCGCTACGGCGACCTCTTGCAGTACGATGTCGAGGAGGAAATCGCAAGGTTCAGGGAGTACCGGCCGAAGCTTGCGGACCGCGTCGTTGATGCCGTGGCCTTTATGTCGAGCGCGCAGGAGAAGAACACCAAGATTCTTGTCGAGGGTAGCCAGGCTCTCTTGCTGGACCTTGACTACGGCACCTACCCCTACGTTACCAGCTCCAGCACCTGTCTGGGCGGCATCATCGGTGGCCTGGCGCTGAAGCGGAGGAACATCAAGGAGGTCATTGGTGTGGTAAAGGCATACACCACTCGAGTTGGTTCCGGATGCTTCCCCACCGAGGACCTTGGCGAGGTCGGCTCGAGCCTGCAGCAGCTCGGGGGTGAGGTCGGCGTGTCCACTGGCCGCAAGCGAAGATGCGGGTGGCTCGACCTTGTTGTCCTGAAATATTCTTGTGCCGTAAACGACTATGACTCGCTCAACCTGAGCAAGCTCGACGTGCTTGACACCTTCGACAACATCAAGATTGCCATCGCATACAAGGACCCAAAGACCGGGGAGGAACTTCCCTCGTTCCCGGCTGATCCTTCTCTGCTTGAGCACTTGGAGGTCGTGTACCACGAGATGCCCGGTTGGAAGACTAGCACCTCCAAGACCCGGCAGTGGTCGGAGCTGCCCAAGGAGGCGCGCGACTACGTGGAGTACATCGAGAAGTTCGTTCAGTGCAAGATCAAGTGGATCGGAACTGGTCCTGATCGGGAGGATATGATCGTCCGGTAACCTACCGGGGGCCGATGATCAAAGCTGGATGGATTAATAGTGTTGTCGCTAGATCAATCTAGCATCAAACTTAGTCCTTTGGCATCAGTAAGAAGACATCAATTTTGGTATATGTCGCAATCTACGCCGGACAGTGATTACGACTGCACAGGTGATATCGTTTTCGTGCAAGAATAGCAAGCAATTTTAGGCTTGACATCCGATCTCAAGCTTGAACCGCCTCTTACTCAACCACCCAGGTATGCTATAGAATCTTCGGGCCCCTGGCAGGGTCATGACATCTCTCTTGCCGGTGCCCCAGGGTGGTCTACGTACTTATCCACTTCTTCCTCTCTGACTGTTATGTTCAGGGTGGCCACAACGCCAGTCGTTCGAGGAAGTTACTTCCAGCGGCTTATCGAGGCCCTCTTAACTTCATGATGAAGGTATCCCCCGGGGCTCGCCACCAAAGTTGGTTTGGATGTCCTGGGCTCAAAGGTGTGTTGATGCGCTTGCGACCCTTCTCTATGGGCCATCCCGTCGCATTGCCATCGATGGTTCCGAGCTACTCCGGCTTCTTTCGTATACGATCTGGAGTAACACCAGAAAAAGAAGGGAAGAAACGAAAAACAAAGAAGGGCAATCAGTGGAGCCTCGCCTGCATCAAGCTTTGAATGATCTTGGTGCCGAGTTCCATGAAACTGCCGGAGAACGAAGATGGCACACTAACAACAAGCGTGTCGTAGGAACAACAGCAAGTATCTAGATGAGCATCATTAAGACTGAATTTGTTAGTTTTTGAGTTAATATATACGTATAACGCGTCCTGAGCCAGTATAGAGCGAAAAGTGAGAACGGCCCAGTTGTGGTCTAATTAGCTGCTCGATTATTTACCTTACAACGGTCAAGGCGAGAGAGGCTACTTATGTATACGGCTTCCGGATACAGTCACTGATCTGAATTCAGTCCATGGATAGATACCACTGATCTTCATAATCTACATGATATAATGCTTGACGTAATACTATGTACTCTGCGACCATGGCTAACATTGAACTGCTCCCGAACATGAAATGCAACCTGAAGATGCCTAATCGACCAGCCAGATTTGATCTTCCGGCAGTCTCTCCAGGATAGTCTGATGTGAATGATACATTGCCAAATATTTCCAAATGAAGGGTAGTGACCTTTCACCCATTACTTCCTTCACAGCGTTAGCGAAGTCAGGACTCGCCTCCAAAGCCTCTGCAATAAGTTCTTCTATGCGCTCCCATAAGTCCAATTCCGCCAGCATGTACTCGTCTGACTCTGCCTGATCTCGTGTTGCAATGAAATTGGTTGTCACCTGTTCACTGGCAAGCTCTTCTGCGAGCTCCGTCATCTTCTCCGCGAGAATACTCTCTTCCTTCGTCGTCACTGTGAGATAGACAGTAAATTGTCTCCGCACAATCAATTCGGTGTCGTCCTCTTGCTTTATGAGTACCATCAAGCAATCGTGTGATAGGGATTCGATACCAAGTCCGATGGCCGACTCTGTGGGGACTCGAATCATCGCACAATGTCCAGTGTGCACAGCCTTGCAAATATCGGCGACTGAGTGTTTCTCTGTCCAAATTGGGAGAGACCAAACTTTGTACCACCGGCATGTCTCTTCCTCCTTGAGAAAGAGCCTAAGTCCACTGAGGCTTTGTGCGAAAAAGGCATCCCAAGGTTGCAGTCTGTACTGTTCAGGGGCAGTGGCCACGCCGGAATACGGACGAGCATACACTTTGAAGCCAGGATAGCTACCTCGTAGCCCTTTCCGGCTACTCTCGGAAATCAGTTGTGCGAGCTTGGTATTGGACTTGCAAGAGAACCCGTTTTCAAGTTGGACCAGCTCCGGTGCCGAATCGAAGAATGCTCTCTCTGCGTAAGGATCGTCCGTGTCCACCGTGCATCGCTGGATTTCAGCAGCCAGCAGGCTCCTTGGCGCCCACCGAAACCCTATAACGTCCAAGGTTTTATCGACAGAGAATATCACATTAGGGGGGATCCCGCCCAATCGCCTGGCTATCATCTCCCACACTAACGCCATTCGCTTGTGTGTCGCATGTTCACCGTTTTCAGCAAGTATACGGCCAACGTCCAAGCCCAAAAGCGTTGCGATACACAGTGGCTCATCTCTAGGAACAGACACTGAGCGAGAATAGAGAGCGCGTTGGAGTTCCCACAAGGTATCGTTCAAGCCTTGGATCGGCTCTATATGCGGCGAAAATCTTTCGAAGGGGCGAAATTCAATCGCGAGGTCAAAAAGCAACGGTCCGTATCGTATGTCCTCATCGCGGGCCTGGGCCACCTTGGACAGAAGTGCTCTCCCCGTCATGGCGCAGTCCGCGAATTGGTAGTAAAGGGAGCGCGCAAGGGCACCTTCCTGAAACGTCCAGAGTCGACGCATCCATGGGGAGCAGCTCAGAGCTCGGAACAGCAATTCTGCTGGGTCAACTGCCTCAGATGGAAATGAAGTGAGGGAGCTATCGAGCACAAGAACATGGGCAGCGTTTCGGTAGACATCGGCTATGCGCTCGAGAGCGATACTCTTGCCTTTCGACTCGACAGGACAACATAGAGAGTCAATCCATATCCTGTAGGGGGGTTGGCCTCGCTCTTTCCAATCAGGATCAACTGTATTCTGGAGGTTGGCGACGAGGCTGATGAGGCGGTCGACTTGGCACCCAGGCAAGGTGTTTGCGGTTGGATTTCCAAGGCCGTCTGCCCAGACCTGTTGTAGCAGTGTCAGTATAAGTAATTCATGGTTACACGTCCAGACGTTTTCTTACATGTGATATTGCAACGTAGGGTATGGCTGGCTCGAAAGCCTCGACTTGCACCTCGTCTCTCTTGTACACCTCACTCCATGCTGTTTTGCCCGTCAGCACAGGAAACGACTGCCTCTTCTCCAAAATGCTCAACATGGCATTTAGATCCACGCTCAGGAGCTTGCAACCACAATCTTGCTCGACATGAGCAGGCTGATACTCATGCATCCTGATCTGGAAGGCTACGCATAATTGTTTGTGACACCGATAATGATCCCTCCTTGGCCCGAATTTCCTCAGTCGACTGACATAATGCATGGCGTTCAGCTCATGCAAATGCTTCCTCACTTTCTCGACCTCACTATAACACCATCCATGAGCTACCATCTGCGATTCCAACCATCCCCCTCGGACAAGATATTTATGACCCCAATATCTCGAATCGCCCTTGATGCTCACTTGGAGATCGAGTGCCCTAATCACCACTACGATGGCAGCCGACAATAGCTCTCCTAGTGCAGCCAGAGAGTATCTGATGTTATAATCCAACCTCTCCATAATATTCCTTGAAAAAGCTGTTTCATTCATATAGCAGACGCAGTGGTCGAGATGTACCAGCCGCTGCTCAATACCGCCTGCGATCCCGGCCGCTGTCCTAATTCGCTCTTGTACCAAAGGCACCAAAGCGAGGACCTTGACGCCTGTAATATAACTCTTCCCGTCTGCCTTGATGATAACACTCTCTTTATAGAGGTCATCGAGCTCAGACTGTGCTTGGGATGGGTCGACGATGTGTTTGCCATCTTGCTGCTCGTTTAAGCCCAGAAACTCGGCCACGAGACCGAAGAAAAGCCATGTCTGGAGGAACCCATTGAGCTCTTCGTCCGGTAAGGCTTCCAGGCTCTCGATAGCAGAGCGAGGATTTGGACCAGCGTATGACGCAAAGTGGCCACAATTCCATCGTTTGTCGCCGGCAAGATATGGGGTGTCTTCGGTGGGAAACGCCGGGTCAGCTGGAGTAAGGAGGAGATCCATCACAGTCGTTGTGTAGCGGGTTGAAGGAAGAAACTCTGCCCTGAAGTTTCGAAGGCTGTCGTCTGCCATCGACATATAGCCACGTCAAAAGAGGGGCCTGCATGCCGCCATTCCCTTTCAGGTGCGTGTGGCACTCGGGGAAGTTCTCTACTGGCCAGTCGGGGGAAGGGTGGTGATCAGAAGCCTCGGAGACTTTTTACACATCAGCTTTATCTGTGTCTGACTCTCGGGCCCTTGAGTGGTCGCTCGACTTCTAGCTTCAGGTGCTAAGAAGGTCACCATTTACATGGGCACATTCTTCTGGACGATGTAAAAGTAGCACCAGCATCCAGGAATCCGTTGCTTGGACGAGACGACGAAGTATGCAGCGTTGCTTCTGGCTTACATGTACCTAAACTGTAGTGGACCGTCTGGCACCGCTCAGTCCACGTTGTGGACATCTCCAGGCAATCTCCTGTCGCACACACGCAAGCCTCCCGCAAAGCGTGGCTCAAGTGCTGGTTGCCAGCTCTTCTGAAATACCAAGCTGAAGGGTTGATAACACCGCGACCACCGCGACCACCGCGAATTGAGCCTCTTGAATCCGGTGGCAATCTCAGGTTGTTCCCCGGTCTTGTAGAAGTTTCAACCGAGTCTTTCTTGTAACTTCTGCATGTCTTTGGACGTATATCCCTCATGTTCCCCTGAGTCCGTACTGTGTACTGAGAGCCAACCCCTGAACAAGCCGCGTCAATCGATCGATTCCAATAATATCCAGCATGCTCGATGCCAACAGCGTCTTCCGGGTTGATGGCATCGTCGCCGTGGTGACCGGAGGAGGGACAGGTTAGCCGACAGGAGCCCATCCGCCTCATCCTTCGTGACACGTACTAGGGGGTTTGATCTTGTCTCTGTTCTGACCTGGATTTTGAGCAGGTATTGGGTGGAATATGGCAGAAGCGCTGGCCGTCAACGGAGCCCGCAAGGTCTACATCCTCGGCCGCCGCCTCGATGTCCTCAAACAGGGCGCAGCCAAGTATCCCGAGGTCATGGTCCCCATAGTATGCGACGTGACCTCCAAGGAATCCATACAGTCTGCGGTCGACCAGGTAGCTCAGGACATAGGCTACGTTAACCTCCTCATCGCCAACAGCGGCATTGCAGGGCAAGCGAACCACTACAGCCCTTCCCTTCCCCTGCCTGAGCTCCGCGCCCAGCTGCTCAGCGCTGCCATGGAGGACTTCACGCAGACATTACACGTGAACGTTACCGGGGCTTGGTTCACCATGGCGTCCTTCCTGGAGCTTCTGGACGCGGGCAACAAGCACGCCGTATTTGGCCAGGACGGTGCCTTCGGTGCACCGGTCGCTGAAGGGGTGAAGGTGCCGAGTATCCAGAGCCAAGTGGTCTTCACGGCCAGCCTTGCAGCGGTTTCGAGGGGTTACTGGACTGCACCGTCCTACGGTGGGAGCAAAGCCGCCATTATGCACCTGATGAAGCATGCGCCGACGAACCTTGCTCGGCATGGGATCCGAGCCAATTCTCTGGCGCCTGGACGTAGCTGATCACAAATCCATTCTCCTTTGAGAGACTGCTTGCTTGCAGCCTAGGTCGAGAAAGGGTACTGACAAGCCCCCGTGAACGATGCAGTCTTCCCGTCTGAGTTGACAACTGGGATGCTCAGCGGCCGTAAGCCCGAGGAGGAGACCCCTGACGACCATCGCTGGATTCCGGCGCAGAAATTTGGTGGGGAGGAGGAGATGGCGGGGGCGATCCTGTACCTGGCAAGCCGTGCGGCCCGGTGCGGGGTCTTTTACCAACGGCATGATGCTTCTCAACGATGGTGGGCGGGCGTCAATCATCCCAGCGACGTATTGAGCAACATGCAGCACTTGAGGCTGGCAGGTCGGCAGGACATTTCCCTCAGAGTCCTTGGCGGTGGCGGTGGAGGAGGTGAAAGGAAAGCGAAGGGATGTTGGTGAAGTATTGGGAGGAGGGGGCTGTGATCTTATGTCATCAGAGGGCGTGGGTTGATGACTGTCCATGGTCACGGTGATAATATTCAAGGGGTCCTGGTCCTGTTTCAAGGTTTACTGCAGTACTATGTAGAGTTTTGAGTTGTTCGGATGTCGGATCTAGGTACCCTGTAAGGCGCTGGCTGCCGGACGAACGGCCTTTTGTTTTGAAACAAACATATTGAGTACCAGTCAGCCCAGCAAAGATTCGAAACCGGTTCTTCTCGAAATGGTCTTTTGGGTACCGACTGAACGGGAGCAATCGGGCTGGAAAGCGCCATTATATCCGTGCTCAGCATCGCCTGTCAGGGCAGCCATTTGATCAAGGCGTCGATTCGGGATCCGCCTCCACAAAGTGGTGGTTCGATATTGGGTCCACATCAGACCACAATCACTCGATCCAACTAGACGCCATCCATTGTCAGCAGAGAGCCCAAAAACACATGATGCTGATGTATTTTGAATGTATAGTTATGGTTTCCATGGGGTCGCGAATCTCGGGGATTAATGGATATTCGAGCTTATAAAGAAAGACCTGTACTCTGCTCTGCGCTGGGGCAAGACGGAGTCTGATATTCACAGCCAACCTTGGAGTTTTAAAGTACTTAAGTACATAAGTACCCGTTCGCCCGTTTCTGGCACTCGATTACCTGAAGGAATAGCGACAACAAGCAAGTTCGATATACTTCATTTTGTAGCTATCGACACCTCGCAGAAAATACTCGAAGATGGGACCTTCTGTTCACCGGCCGATGCGGCACATTGACCGCAAAGACCTCTACACAAACCTAGAGGCAAGAATTCAGTACCTGCACACATTCCTGGATTTCGGTTCAAGTGAGTCCCCGATACTAACACCACTACCGTCCACTGCCTGATATCGTATTGACACGGAACGTAGATGACATTGAGGCGCTCATGTCCGGGTCAAAATACATCAAGCAGTTGATACCGGCCATCGTCAACATCGTCTATCACAAACTTCTGCAATACGACATCACAGCGCGCGCCTTCGAGACGAGGAGCACCAGCTATGAGGGTCCAGTCGACACAAACCTGAACGACAACAGCCCTCAGATCCTCCATCGGAAGATGTTCCTTCGAGCATATCTCAACAAGCTATGTTCTGACCCCAGCACCATGGATTTCTGGTACTATCTGGACAAGGTCGGGTAAGTAGGCTATTGAAACTTTTCTAGCAACGTATGAAGACGTGTTCTAACCACGAATGATGTTCAGCATGATGCACGTCGGGCGAGGGCGTGAGCACCCACTACACGTGGAGTACGTCCACATCGGGGCCTGTCTTGCCTTCATCCAGGACACCCTCACGGAGGCCCTGCTCTCGCACCCCCGCATCAAGATGGACAAGAAGATCGCACTGGTCAAGGCCCTCGGCAAAGTCATCTGGATCCAGAACGACCTGTTCGCGAAGTGGTATGTCCGCGACGGCGACGAGTTCCTCGAGGAGATGGAGCAGCCCGAGGTCGAGCCGGAGGGATACCTGGACGGGCGCAAGATCCTGGACGAGATCGAAGAGGAGAAGCAGGAGGGAGCTTCCTCGGCAGATGCCACCCCCAAGAGCCCGACGACTCCCAAGACGTGTCCGTTTTCCGGGATTCCTATACGCTCGAAGACCGAGGCCAGCCCCCCGGTGAAGGAGAAAAGTCCAGTGGCCAAAGAGGCGCCAGCAGGCGAGACTAGGGAGGACGGGTCATAGCTAGAGACTTTGTAATAGTCTCGGTGGGCGTTTGGTATAGGATTTATGGGGTGAAATTGTACATACTTGGAGTATATGCACGCTTATAGGGCGATGCTCAATCGATGAAGGATTCGGCAACCTACTTCCTAGTACTCGGTAATTACGTAACTATATGGAGATGACAGATAAGATGCCTTGGGCCATGTTATGAGGTATAGTGTATTGGATTTGGAAGCCTCGGAAGAGCTCAGGCTAGGGTAAGTACACGAAGTATGTAGCCGGCGACTGAGGAAGAAGAGGCCACACTGTAACTTGTCTGACCTGGTAGACTGCGTATCATCTTCTGGAGGCCGTTATTCTATGTTGGGAAGCTGTAGTCACATGCCTCTCCTTCCACGGCCGAGCATCGGATACATTTACAGCCTAGTTGACGTGGGCGTCTAAGCCGTTTCACGGCTGAGCCGAGACTCCCCTGCTTCTAGCGGGGGCGGTGAGCAGCAGGAAGATGCAGGAAGAGAACATTTCTTGGAGGTGGGGAAGAGCAAGAATCTGGGGTAATCTCTTCGATCCGGTGGCTTCCATGCTAATTATCCATGGAGCACGATAACCTTGAGCAACTTAGAGGCGAGTGAGACCAGATATTCAACGTTTAGAACTGGCGACCTCGCGATGGCGTACAATGAGATCGGTAAAACTGTAATCAAAAGGAGATACCCAAATGATCTGTAGGCCAAACAGTCCACCCTGCTTTCGGCTGGACTAGGTGTTTTCACTATAAATGTTGACTTCGCGGTCAGTCTGCCTCTCAACTCTAGAACGTGGATCAGTATGCACCAGTACAATCAGAGCCCGGGATGGCAGGCCCCGACGGTAATTGATCGGTACTGGTCACCAAGTCGAACCGTAGAAATCCAACCAACTGCCTATACGACATTGAGCAAGAAGTGAGCCAGTAATTGCTTGGTGTGAAAGCCCTGGGCTCAGGTGTACACCAAAATGATCGACAGCTTGAGTGCGGCCAGGATCGGCCTATGTTGTATCAATGTACCCATGCAGCCCTAGGCTAAAGACCCTTCAGCCTGGGGATCCGAGGCAACATCTCTCGGATCCCCTGACTTATGCAGTAGTTCTCCGTCGGGCCGGCACGCCGATCTCAATGGTTACGGACAGCACTGCATCTTGAACCTGATCCACAGTATCTACGGGCGTTGTATGTGTGTATAGTAACCCTAACCCTATCATGGTTGATTACGCCCGGTTGATGTTCTTCTTTCATTTACATCAGTTAAGAACTCAACTTTCATCATATAGTACAAGGTCAGGTATATAATACAAACAATATCGAATTCAAATATAGTTCCAGTGTTATATACTTCGTAGGGTTCACCAAAAGGGGATAAATACATGTAAGTGTGTTGCTCGTATTGAAACATTGAACATTTGTGTGGGGACATGCTCGCTTGATGATGTGCAGTTGAGCTGCAGGGCCAGAGATAACCTAGGGAGATCAGAGATGTCCCCGGGGCCGTTGCGCCCAGATGTAAGCAAGAACATCAGCCGATAGAAGGCGAGAGTGGGCTGGGGAATGATATACAGATGCACAGATATACCGTATTCCAACGTCGCCTTTGCCCAGGTGATCTCGTGCCAAGGGTGTGTGTAAGGCTTGGTTTAGTAATTAGTTGCTTGGTTCAAAGCATGCAAGTGAGTCGAAAGTAGACGTAAAGTCGTGGGATGGCAGCGATCAGAGATAACAATGCTTGGGATCGCTGAGAAAGAGCGTTTTAAACTCTTGAATTAATTGTTGAGTTACGTAGTCATGACTAAAAGTTTCACTGGTTCCCCACAGCCGGTATCAATTCCCCAACCTGGACGACAGGCCAAGGTTTGTTATCTGATGTCGGTTAGTCACGGTCACCAAAAGTTCAAGCCATAATGCTGACACTGACTGCACATGTAGAGATGAGAGTTTCTGACAATGGCCTTGACTTTCACCTTTCTCCTCGACCAACAAAACAAAGGGCCATTCAT